>JAOTOM010003346.1:0-150116 GCA_034440615.1 Ashinkailepas kermadecensis | reverse complement strand
GTTAGGGTTGGGTTACATTTTTTTATTTTTAAAAAAAAAAAATACATTGCTTGAAATTTTTACAACTTGATGTTTTGGTTTTGTTTTTCTCCAAGGGGAGGTTAAGCTAGGTTAGGTTAGGTTATGTTGCATTTATTTTATTTAAAATAAATACTTTACCCTATGTCACCTAATTCAAAGCTTTTGTTGATGTTTATTTTGCTTACAACCTGAAATGTAGGCATTTGTATAGAAAATGAGTGGTCCCATCATCTGAGTCACATTCATAAACATTGCATTGAAATGATACATTCCACGAATTCATAAAACACCTTAAAACACAAATTTACCAAAATCGTGTTTATCACATGCCTAAACATTGCATGGGAAAAAATTAATCAGAAATTACCTTAAGCTGTAAATTTACCAAAAGGTGTGCCAACCCCTTGACGGAAATGCAACACTAGGTGCCCCAATCCTGGGCAGAAAGGGCACTAAGAGCAGTGGAATGAAAATTTTAATAAAAGTAAACTAAAAACAGCTCTTCTTGAAGACAAACGTGGTAGTTATGTAATATTAACATGGAAACCCTGAGCACAAATCGGAAAAAAGCATGGACTGGACTTTTTCAAGCTTACCTGCCAGCTTCTTCAACTACTGTTCCTTTGGGAATTAAATATCAGCAAGCTATTTATTCACTATCTAAAATCACACCAATCCGCAGATACATCAGAAGGTGCGATACATCAGAATGTGCGAAGTACAAAAAACGAATCAGTACGACGTCACATGAGATTGGCCTCCGGATTAAACACTGCGCGCAATTGCACCACAGATGTCTTACCTCCGTCACATTTGTCACTGTAACCTCAAATTTAGACTTCAGGCGCTGGAATTTCTGTAACTAGAATTTTTTCTTTGCATGTTACGATTTTGGTTGCTCTGAGGAACGCCCATCACGATGTGTGACATTTAATGCGCGCTAGTGTCTATCGATACAAATCGACGCCCCTGCGTTGGAGAAAAAAATAGAAACAAAAATTAAGCAATATATATTCTGAAAATTTTCTAAATTGAACAACCGAACCCAACTTATCCGAACCTAATGTCAGCTGCTTTTGAAGGAAAACTTCCAATTTTATTTTATTTTTGAAAATGATTGAACAATTTTTCCAAGGTAAACAACTAAACTAGCCTAACCTAGCTAAATCGGTATTATTGTGCTTTAAGGTGGTAACAAAACAAGTTTTTACACACATTTGCCTCCATATAGCAAGCAAATGGGTTAGGTTCGGTTAAGTTAGGTTAGTTTAGGCTTTTCAAGCTGGAAAACATTTTTAAAAAATTTCAAAAACGTTTCCCCCAAAAATTGCAAATTATTTGGTAACCTTGCAGTCTAAGGTGTTCTTTTTTTCCTTTAAAACAAATAAAAATATGCAGAATACCATGTTTATGAAGGTGACTAAGATGATTGGACCCTCTTATTTTTTGTGCTTACTTTTCAGGTTGTGAGCAAAATAATGCCAAAAAGGCTTTGAGTTTGGTAACATCGCATAAACATATTTTTTTTTCATGCAACAAAATCTAACCTAGCCTGTCCTAACCTATCTTTTGAGAACAAAAATTAAACTAAATTAAAATTTCACTTAATTTATTTTCTGAAAATTCTCAACCTTAAAAAAGAAACCTAACCGAGCCTAACCTAACCTAAGCTGATTTTGAATACAAAATTATATTTTTTGTGAACATGGTTGTAATTTTTTTTCGGAAGCTTTTGGGTATTATTGTGCTTTAAGGTGGGAACAAGAAAAGTTGTATGGGCGCTATATGACCAACGCAGTCAATGCGCCAGTAAACCCAAATAACCAACCAACCAACCCAGAAAGATGTAAGCTGTACTTCCACAGTGGAGGGAATTCCAGCTGTTTTGTTTGTTTTTGCACACAATTTTAAATTTTTCAGCAAAAGGTGGAGAGTCAGTCCACTATCTAATCCAAATCTGTTTCTATTCAGTACAAAATGTGCTGGTTAACATCAATGTTTCTACTTAGCATGGTGTTTTTCATTTTTTCCCTTTAGCTTTCTTATCAGCATAAAATAGCATAGGTTATTGGGGGGCCCAAATCAACATGGGGGGGAAGATCAACATTGGTGGGGCCCCACAAAAGGATACAAATCGACGCCCCTGCATACATGCATGATTTTGCACTTATCAAAATTTAATTTCATCTGCCATTTTTGGACCACTTCACAAGCTCTTCTAAGTCTTTCTGCAGCATATACCTAGGTGCCTAGGTACCAGGCAAATATCAAACTGATCGTGTGATGAGTTTGCTGTTGAGGTTAATTATAGTTTGTATATCCACACTCTCAATGATAACTGATTGTTGTTCACGGGACTGGATTGTATGCAAGTTTGACAATGACAATTGGTTTTTGTGCACACCATTTTGAATTTTGTAGCAAAAGGTGGAGAGTCAGTCCACTATCTAACCCAAATCTGTTTTTTTAATTACAAAATGTGCTGGTTAACATCAACTACATTTTCTATGTACCTAGCATGGTGTTTTTTCTTCTTTTTTCTTCAAATGTTTTATGAGCATAAAAATAGCATATGTTATTGGGGGGCCAAATCAACATTTGGGGGGCCAAGATCAACACTGGTGGGGCCCTGGCCCCCACAAAAGGATACAAATCGACGCCCCTGCCATCTAGACATTAGGGGGATGTCCCCATCCTAGCCCCGCCTTCAGCGCCTAAAATATAACACAAACTATAACGTAAAATTCCCTTTATGTAAACGTCCACATGCCTGCACCTTGATCGCAAACACCCGCTTTTATAGTCAGACATGTAACGTACTCGCTTCAAAAAAGGTGGCGCAAATGACCTCTGTGGTCCGGTACGCCTGAAAAAGTCACTCCCCATGCAGTTAAATTGAAACTTGCCTGATGCTACCAATTTATGCAATATACGAATAAAAACCTGTGACGTCATCAAGGTTTGAATGCGACTTTGGTGTACCTTTTAAAATAATGGTATTTTTGCGGCGTTTAATAATGGCGTTTTTGCGGCGTACGAGACATTGGGCTTGTCAAGGCTATTTCTCTTGTATAGCATTGGTCGTGGATGACTAAGGTTTGCTTAAAAGTCATGTGAGCCATAGCTTTCTTTTTTATTGTTTTAGGAATGCCAATTATATTGCAGTGGCCATGCAGCTTCTTGCTGAGTTTTCTCTGTCATGGCATCATAAGCTGGCAGATTTGCCCACACATGGCTCTCGTTTTCCCCATATCAATATTGAATGCATGCATTGTTATTGGGCATTTAGGTAGGTACCTAGGTAAATATCAAGCTGATGGTGTGATAGGTGGGCTGCTGAAGATAATTATAGTTTGCATATCCACAATCTCAAGGATGATTGTCTGCTGTTCACTGGACAATGCAAGTTTGACAATGACTGGAAATTAAGAATTGATTTTTTCCTGTTTAAGCTCACGTGTGTGGTTTTGCCATTGGTGGTGTGTACAAACATCAGTATGACAATCCAATTGTTGTTTTGTGGCTTAACATTAAAAAAGACAATCTGGTTTAAAATGCATCATCAGCGAATCTTAACATTTCATGGCATAAGTTTTCCTTGCACAGTGGAGGGAAATCTAGCTATTTTGTTTTTTTTGCACATAATTTTGAATTGTGTAGCAAAAGTTGGATACTCAGTCCACTATCTAATCCAAATCTGTTCTTTTTCAGTACAAAATGTGCTGGTTAACATCAACTAAGTTTTCTATGTACCTAACACAGTGTTTTTCTTCTTTTTTTTTCCTTTAGCTTTTTATCAGCATAAAAATAGCATGGGTTATTGGGGGGCCCAAATCAACATTGGGGGGGCCAAGATCAGCATTGGGGGGGGCATGGCCCCCGCAAAAGGATACAAATCGACGCCCCTGGAGCCAATGGAATGTGCCCCCCCCCCCCCCCCCCAATTCATTGTGTTCTGCCCATTGCCTTCATGTACTTTTCCCCGTCCAATCATTTCAAGATAAAGATAAAGATACACTCTATCTTTATCTTGATCTTGAAATGAAATATCTTATCTTTGAGAGATAAGAGATAAAGATTCAAGATGAAGATCATCAAGATATCAACATCGGTGGGCCGACCCTTGGGGCGAGGTGGGCTCACTCTCACAGATGTCTTCACTTCGCACCACGACAACTTCTGAACGGAGAGTAATAAATCAATAAGGAAAGAACGATAAGGTTCCGTGATCAATTCTGTATCATGAAAGCTGATGCAATCCTTCTGGGATGGCTAAATGAATTGGAAAAAACGCCAATACGAAATGCGTACCCTGAACTCCCATAGGAGCACGGCCTAAAACCGACCGCGGTTCCGTGTTTTTACTTACCCTCCGCTAAGTGGGCTGATACGCAAACAGCTGTTGGTTTCCAATCCAGCCGTACATGATCCATGGTACGCATGCCGACTTCACCCGAGCTATTCCCTGACGCATCCTACCAAAGCCGTGCATCTTATTTGTTATGCGCTCACGAAGCGCCACGACAGCGTCAACATGTAGGTTTAACACTCGGTGCACCCGCAGATGCTGGGAACGACTGATGTGGCAACAGATGCTGGGGACGGCTGATGTGGTGGCAGATGCTGGGAACGGCTGGTGTGGTAACAGATGCTGGGAACGGCTGATGTGGCAACAGATGCTGGGAACGACTGATGTGATGACAGATGCTGGGGACGGCTGATGTGGTAACATATGCTGGGGACGGCTGATGCGGTAACAGATGCTGGGGACGGTTGATGTGGTGACAGATGCTGGGGATGGTTGATGTTGTGACAGATGCTGAGGATGGTTGATGTGGTGACAGATGCTGGGGATGGTTGATGTGGTGAAAGATGCCGGGGACGGCTGATGTGGTGACAGATGCTGGGGACGGCTGATGCGGTAACATATGCTGGGGACGGATGATGTGGTGAAAGATGCTGGGGACGGCTGATGCGGTAACAGATGCTGGGGACGGATGATATGGTAACAATATACCTTTATCGCGAACAGAAGGCTGATGAATTACGTCCTTTAAAAATAAGTACTAAAAATGTTAAGAACCAGTGATTTAAACGGACATAGGCCTCATCTCACAAACTGTAAGCAGTGTGCAAACAGTTCCGTGCTTGACAATCTGCCTAGGCTGGCATAGGTTCAAATTCGGACCGGTGCACAGTGTGATAACTCAGGGAAAAAACTGGCCAGAAATCCATTTCTCGACTATTTTATAATGCCATATTTGTGGAGCCATTGCATCAGCAAATGCTTGAAGCACACCTGATCACAGTTTTTAGGAATATTTTCACAAAATGTGATATAGTAACAAGCCCATGAACATGGACAACATTAGGTGCGGAAAAAAACGATGCGCATGTACACAAATATTATTGGAGTTTGACGACTGATAAAAGTAAGATGCATTCTAAAAACCTGGGCAGGTGAGATATGAAATGATAGCTGAGAACAGTCTCAATGAGATGAGCAATTCAAAAAGGCATAACAGGATTCACAATTTGCTATTTTGCATCAAACAATAAGTCATTTCAATAGTCGTTGAAGTTTTTAGTACCTCCAAGTTCAAATAAAGTTTTAAAAAAACGCACAACAGCTCACAACCAGAGACCAATCCCAATGAAATCAGGGATCCTTTGTCTATATGTACCGTACGTTTCAGCTGCACCTAGCTGCTCTAACACCGGTAGTGATCAATTGTATCCCGGTAGGCCTCGGTGCGGTGCGGTGGCCAGCCCGGGCGGCACGGGGAAGCCCGAGCCGGACGCCGCGACGCGCCTGCTGGCGGGGTGTTTTGACCGGGTAACCTGATCCAGCGGTCGCTATGCCAAATACTTCCCTAACTGACGAGGCGACTGAGTCGAGATAGGCCACGCACAGCGTTTCCCATGGCAGGGAAGTTGTCCTTGGATGTAAGGGTCGGGTCAGTGTGGTTTGATTTTGCGTACAGTGAGCATGGAGGTGTGCGTTAGCAGAGATAAATTAGTAGACTTGTTATCCAGTGCAAAAGCGTTTGGATGTGAAAACTATTATTCTCATGTGTTTAATTACAGTTTGCAGTTCGTTATGGAGAAAATCCTTCAAGGCTCTGTCCCGAGTGAGTCCTCGATTGTGGACATGAAAAAGGCGTCCGACTTGATCGCCAAGAACTTAAGGGATAGTCGGTTATGTAAGCGAGCCCAGGATAAATTCAGAAGTCAGTTTGCGACTTATCTTTCGGGAAACGAAGTGTTCTCTGTACCCCTGAAGCGTGATGGACCACGTCGTGAGTGATGATGAAGCCAAGACCCGCTTTAATAACGAGGCCGTGGAGGGAGCGCGAAGGGGACCAGCTAGAATCTACGATCAGCTCAGCGCGTCGGGCCTCCTCAAGAGTTGCTCAGCAGCACAGTTCTCTGCAGCTCGTGGATGCTGCCAGGCAAAGTGCTCGTACTGAGGGCATGGAGGACGTGGCTTTCGTGCTGTGGCAGGTGGGGGAATCACCGAATCGATCCAGCAAGATTCGCCGGGCTCTCAGAAGCTCTAAAGTGAGACATACCGAGTGCGCTTCAGGAGACCGGGCGGTGGCAATGTATGTGTCAGTTGGCTTGTCTGTGCACGGCTACCGTATGGTCCGCCGAGTGACGAATGATGCGGCGAAGACAGACATCCTGCCCGCCTATGGAAAGGTGCATGAGGCCAAGGTAGAGTGCCATCCGGCATCCAGCAGCATGCAATTCACCGAGACGTCAGCTGAGGTGACACTGCAAGCTCTCCTGTATCACACGACGCAGCGGCTGGTGGCATGTCTGCCGTCTGTCGCCCGTACCAACTCAGCTTCAGCTACTCACTAGCCGTCGAAGTCATCCAGCACCTACACTTCGGAGGTGCTTCACGTCAAATGGAGATTTGGCGGGGCAACAGAGCAATCTGTATACAAACAGATGGGAGATGGCGATAAAGCTGCAGAACAAAATATGTTCTGTGCCACTCTGGTGCCTTTGCAACTGACGGTTGGTGGCATTTGCGTCTGAATCAACCTAACGCCGTTTTCAACCCGCTTCAGCCGGCCGTTGCGGATCCAGTACAAGCGCGAGACAGCAGAGGCTTCCCGGAAAGAACGAGACAGTGTTGAATCCGAGATAAGTCTACTGAGGCCGACTTGCGTCACCGTAAAAGACGGCACCAGTCTCATAGTGGCGTACAATCTTCAACTCACCATGATTGACGGCAAGGTGTCGAACGCTCTAACCAACACCGGCAGCAGCATGACATGCACCATCTGTGGGTGTACACCTCGTCAGATGATTGACCTGTCTGCTGCTGCGGCTCGACCTGCCCGCGAGGGTACATGCCAGCTCGGTCTCTCAACTATGCATGCCTGGATTTGATGCTTTGGGTGCCTTCTCCACATATCTTACCGACTGAAGGTCAAAGTGTAGGCGGTGTCTGGCGAAGCAAACAAGATATTTGTGAAAGAAAGGAAGAAGAAATTACAGCGGCAGTTCCGGGAGAGACTGGGTCTTGTCGTGGATCAGCCACGTGCGGGTGGTTCGGCTACGTCTAACGACGGGAACGCGGCTCGACGTGCCTTCACTCTCCAGAGACCCAGATTCTATCGGTGTGTCATATATTATGGATTCGTTTTGGCATAATTTCAGCCACTTAGGACAAGGAGATCTTGGATTTATTATGGGTATACATTTTTAGATCATATTTACAGTGCAGAATGCTCGCATAGCAAACGCTAACCAATAATTATCCGATATATGAGCGCCCATGGACTTCGCTTATGACGTCATTATGACGTCACCATGCATGGCCGGACGTCAATCTTTTAAACCACGGTACACTACGTACTCATTCAGGTGTGTGTACAATTTCAGCTTTCTACCTCAATTGGTTCCCGAGATATTTCGCGGAAGCAAAATGAGGGGAACAGAATGCTCCCTTCCCTCTAGCAGATATGACCTCTGACATTCCTAGGCTAAGCAATCTTTAAGAGAATAGAGCTCCTCCATATGTTCTAAATTTGAAGCTCTTTCGATTGAGATCCAAATCTCCCCTGTAACTAGCATACTTTGTCCGCAATTATGTATGGCCAGTTTTTCCCTCCAGATATCGCACTGTACGGTGGTTGAGATTTCCGTGTTTTAATACGCCATGGAAGACGATTTTCACCGTCAATAGAATAGACAGCATGGACCAATGAAGCTCCCTCTCTCTCTCTCTCGCTCTCTCTCTCTCTCTCTCTCTCTCTCTCTCTCTCTCTCTCTCTCTCTCTCTCTCTCTCTCTCTCTCTCTCTCTCTCTCTCTCTCTCTCTCTCTCTCTCTCTCTCTCTCTCTCTCTCTCTCTCTCTCTCTCTCTCTCTCTCTCTCTCTCTCTCTCTCTCTCTCTCTCTCTCTCTCTCTCTCTCTCTCTCTCTCTCTCTCTCTCTCTCTCTCTCCGATATTCAAGGCATTTTACTTGTTGACGCCGCAAACATTTCACATATCTTAATGCGATAGTCCGGCCTGTGGCTCGGTCGTTTATTACTTGCTGGTGTTGTCTGACCGACTAGCACAGCTCTCGGACTGCGGTTCATACCACTTCGATGCTTCGAGAAGGAAGTTGTGAATCTCCCGTTGGTAGAATTTCTTCAAGAACAAATACCGTCCAAGATGCTGCCGCAAATACTTGGACTGCACACGACGGGTGTTCATATTTGAAAATTATTTGAGGGGGGGGAAATATATGAAGCGATGTGCACGGCCGAATGGATTGGGGGCACACTCCATAGGGTGACATGTTAAAAGTTGAAATTATTGGAGGGAGAAGGACAAAGCCAACATTGATTGAGCACTTATCCCATCAAATGTATACAAAGCAACATCCCTACTGGGAATGACATCGTGTTTTCTTAAAACTCTAAACTTACGTGATTGCCCCGAAAAGAAAGCTAAATAATTTCGTGAGGATGTGGAACACAACGGAAGCCATCTTTACTGATACGCGTAGAAGGCTCTATTTGTCTTGTCCGCTGACATTTCCGCTTCAATTTCAACAATTTGATGACTTCAAGAACTACATATCATCATATAAGTAATAAATAGAATGACATAATCTAACCCGTACGATGTGAATGTAATGCAGCATAGTAAATATACTATAGCATGGCATAACATAACCGCACCTAACCTAGCCCAACCTAACCGGAACAACCAGAATCGCTCCAAACAAGCTTCTCCGCCATGACGCCATACAATCTTAACCAACATCGTTAGCGCTGCCGTTAGCGCTAACAGGATCGCACAGAACTTCCGGCCGCGATCGAAATTTCCAGCCGCGTGTGGTTGCCGGTAGATATTCCGTGTAGGGAATGAATATGGAATCAAGTCGGAAGCTTGGCGTTTTCAACTTGAGTGTTGAATCGATCGCAAGAAGCGTTAAATTTATTATTGATCACGTCCCTGAAACACCATGTACGGATAATAAAATGCTATTTAACACGCGCCCTGGAGGGCCTCTGAAAATTACGCGCACTGGAGGGGGGGGCGGAGTCCGCCCCTCATAAGATCTCGGCTCCTATTAAAGCTAGAGGAACGATATTCGCAGGGTGGATGGGTACTGGAGTGAACTCTATTGTGTGCAAATTTCATTACCTTAGGTCAATATCTTCAAGGTCAAATGAGGTCACATTTGTCAAAATGTTCTCGTTTTGCGTGGCTTGGCTTGTCATTGCTATGGATCGCTGTGATTGTGTTTAAATGCTCCAAAATGGGCATCAATGATGTTTTGGACATTACTAATGATGCAATACAGATGCTAGACCCGACATTTGACCTCAGGTCACCTATATAGCAGCACTTTATCAGGTCAGTTACCTGTTCCAGTTACCGGAACCGTGCCGCCCGCCCGACTGCTCCGTCGGGCACCTCGGCGCAATCGGCTTCGCGAAGAAAGGAGTGAAGTAGATTAATAAAGTATGGAAACGCAATGACAAACAGTACAAATGACAAGCAGTAGTGCATTTATGACAACATTCCAGTTGATCAAGTTTGGTTCCATTAACCTGTCATGAACTAGACCTGACTTGACCTCGGTGGCCTAACATGACCTTGAAACTATATAGCATATTAATATACATCAAACAAGTCGCTAGTGTTGCCAAGAACACTGCCCTTTTGCGAATATACGGTAAGCGCATCAGCGCCGATTTTTGTGGTCTGGCGCTGGGATTTTTTTCTAACTTTAACGGCCCCTAACTTGAAAATGTTTGGCCGATTTCCATTTTTCTTACTTTAGGCGATGCGCCTGTCATTTCTAAGAAGGTACGCAGAAAATCGCTTATATCAACCGGTAAAATCTGCAGTTATGTACGAAAAACCGGAGGGGTGGGCGGATTTCGCCCCCCCCCCCAGTGAGCGTGTTAATGGCTATATTGGCAGAGGCGCTCCAGAAAGTGTGAGGAGGCAAAATCACTTTTGAACTTGATTTTCACCATGCATCGCCATAACATCAATGTTAGGCTTTCATTAAAAGTTTGGGGGAAGTGCATGCCCATATGCCCTGTTCCCACACCTATGTATATTTGCACAGTATGTATTATGACTGAGTAGTTCATTGCTGGATAATCTCCGTAGCTCGGGACCTCTTTATCCGTCTGAGGCCCGTTGCAGTTCTGAGCCCCTTTTCATCAGCGTTAACCAAAGCAGACCCAATGACTACACGTCCGGCCCGGGGCCCTCATCCGTCGGCTCAGGGCACCCTCCTTCCGGCCTAGGAGTACCCTATTCAAAAGCTTGGGCCCCCTCTATCACGCAAGAGGTCTCCGGTGTGGTTTCGGCTCCTATCGGCCCAGGAGCTCTTCATACCGGCTCTGGGCCCTTTCCGACGTCCCGGGGTCCTCCCGCAGCTAGGGGTCCTCTCCGTCGGCGCAGGGACCATCTTTAGTGATCCAGTGCCTCCTCTGTCAGGCCGGAGGCCCTCTTTCAACTGCGTGGGCCCCCTCCATCAGGCCAGGGACCCATGTACGGCTTTGACCTCATCCGTCGGTCCAAAGGTCCATTCTGACGGCTCTAGGTCCTTTCCGTCGTCTCAGGGTCCCTCTTTGACGACCCAAGGTCTTTGCCGGCAAGCCTGATGCCCCTTGTCAAATACATGTGCTCTGTTCATCAGGGCAGGGCCGTTTCTTCGGATTTGGCTGCGCCATCAACTCAGGGCCCCTCCATATTGACTTGTGGCCCTCTTCATCAACCCGGGGCCCTTCCAACTATCCGGGACCACCTCTGTCGATCTAGAAGCCCTTCACATTAGCCCAACCAGGGGCCTTCAACATCTTCCCGTAGGCACTCTCCGTTGTCTCGGGACTCTCTTCGTCGCCCCTACATCCTTTCTGTCGGGCCGGGGCCGCTTTCGTCGGTCCAGGGGCCCTACACTCCGGCCGACCTGCACCGACGCTTTGAGGGCCACCTCCGACCCTCCAGGGGGCGGCTGCCACCTCCCCCTTGGCTACGCCACTGCTTGTCCATGACATGTTAGTCCATGTCAGTGTTGTGTTTCTCGTTCACATAAACATCGGACGCGGCCATGACACCTGCTGACCCTACAGTTGCTCTGTTAACGCCAACCGCGTCAGTGATCTGGCAACACTGGTTTCATCCCATTGGTCCGGTTCAGATACCTCTAAGCCAATCAACAGCCTGCTTACCATGGATGATGTACGCCAGAACCCTGTTCGGAAAGCATGTAGGGGGGGGGAGAGTTATTTTCTAAGGCGTGCCGGACCATAAAGGTCATTTGCGCCGCCTTTAAAGCGAGTAGGTTACATGCCTGTCTATAATAGCGAGTGTTTGCGATCAAGGTGCAGGCAGGCGAACATTTACGTTAAGGGAATTTTACGTTATGGTTTGTGTGATATTTTAGGTGCTGAAGGCGTAGGCTGGGATGGGGACATCTCCCTGATGTCTAAATGGTTTTAATTTTACTTTACTCCTCCACAAAGTGATTTGTAGTTTGCGTGGGAGCGGGGCTGCGCATGAAACATACGAAGTTTATGCATTGCCCATATAGTTTTGCACGTTACATGATTTTTTCTCGACAAAATGGAGGACTACCCTGTATTGGTATTTTGCATGCTGGCGCAGCTAGGCATAGTCCGATAATGCTTTCATGGATGCGTTTGAGTGAGGAAAGACAATACCACCGAACAATAACCAGCAATTAGCAGCAATATAGT
This sequence comes from Ashinkailepas kermadecensis, assembly GCA_034440615.1. Classification (NCBI taxonomy): domain Eukaryota; kingdom Metazoa; phylum Arthropoda; class Thecostraca; family Neolepadidae; genus Ashinkailepas; species Ashinkailepas kermadecensis. The sequence goes on along the minus strand of JAOTOM010003346.1, from coordinate 137,864 downwards.
AATTACGTGTTTGAAGTTGCAAATTTCCTGTCTCCCTCCTTGACAAATAGAATTGGGTATAGCGGCCACCGGTCGTGATGTCTGTTCTCTATAGAACATCCAAAACCGTAACATCGAAAGATAAAAAGTCAAAGTACAAAAATCCTAGAATATCAAACTAGCGATTGTTTTCGACAAATATGACGGAGGTGAGACATTTGTGGTGCAATTGCGCGCGATATTTAATCGGTGGCCAAACTCACGTGACGTCCGCTGCTTCTTTTTTATACTTCACACCCGATGTGTCTGCAGATTGGTGTGATTTTAAGCAGTTAATAACTTGCTGATATTTAATTCCCAAAGAAACAATGGGGGAAGAAGTTGGCAGGTAAGCTTCAACAAGTCCAGTCCATGCCTTTGTTATTTCTGTCACGGTGTTTCTATATTAATTCCAGATACCTAACTACCTACCTACCATATTTGAGTATTATTGTGCTTTAAGGTGGTAACAAGACAAGTTTTTACAGACATTTTCCTCCATAGAGCAAACGAACAGGTTAGTTTTGGTAGTAAATTTGTGCTTTAAGGTGTTTTATGAATTCTTGGAATTATCATTCGAATGCAATGTTTATGAATGTGACTAAGATGATAGGACCACTCATTTTTCTGGGCAAATGCATACTTTTCAGGTTGTGAACAAAATAACACCAAAAAAGGGGCTTTGAGTTAGGTAACGTAGCATCAAAAGAAATGTATAAGGATACAATACAAATTCAGCATAACCTAACCTAACCTAGCCTAATCTCCCTTTGGAGAAAACAAAATCAAAAAATAAAATTAGAAAAAGTTAAAGCATTTTATTTTCTGATGATTTTCAAAATTTAAAAACCTAACCCAGCCTAACCTAACCTAACATGAGTTGCTCTTGAAGACAAAATTATTTGTTAATTTGTAATTTAAGGTGTTTTTATTTATTTTGTTTGAATTTTTCTTCAGAATACCATGTTCATGAGGGTGACAAAGATGATGGGACCACTTATTTTCTGTGCAATCGCATTTTTGTTTAAAATTGGAAATACAATATGACAAATTTTCTAACTTAAAAAGCCTAAACTAACCTAACCTAACCAAACCTAACCCATTTGTTTGCTTTATGGAAACAAATGCGTGTAAAAACTTGTCTTGTTACCACCTTAAAGCACAATAATACCGATTTGGTTAGGTTAGGCTAGTTTAGTTATTTTTTAGTTTGAATTTTTTCCTCACAAAATTCGAAAAATTTCAAAAAATTGGAAATTTGTCCTTCAAAAGCAGCTGACGTTAGGTTAGGCTAGGTTTGGTTCGGTTTTCTAATTTAGAAGATTTTCAGAGAATATATTGCTTAAAATTGTTTACAAATTTTTTTATCCGGAGGGTGGTTAGGATATGCTAGATTAGTTTATGTTTGTTATGGTTATTAGGTTATCGTATGGATTCACTAATGAGTGAATCCATACCATTCCCACTGGAGTCTAAAAGCTCCATCATAACCTTTCTTCTATAACGTATATCACAAGAACCCATCTTGGTTCTACTGCTCACTCAGGACACTATAGAAGTCCATTAATAAAAGTGTTACTTCATTACCTGCATTGTTAATGTAAACAGAAAAAAGTCCTTTGAACCATATGTAGTGTCCTTCACAGTGCTGCTCCATCCACCTCCAACTCCAACCCTGGCCAAACTTCAGGAGCGCATCCATCTCCACAGCAGCCTGCGGAACAAGGTGTGTATTGCAGCAAGAGTACTATGATCTGAATTCCATGGTATCCCTGTTGCCTAATAGTCCATCCTTGCCTATCCATGTAGGAGATGTTTGATTTTCCCCAAACTGTCTGGAAAACTTGGGAGTTGAAATCACGTGTGAGTGATGAAACAGATGAGCTATTCCTATATGCTTATGTTGCAGAATTGCACGGCACAGTAGCATGCCAAATGGGGAGGGGACATTGTGGGCAGATGCCTCCTGACGGGTTGTGGGGCCCCCGATAATCGCGTCGAGCTCCTGAAAAAAATTGTGCCAGGCTCCTTAATAATCCCGTTTTGGCCTCCAATATTCGGACCGGAACCCCGTAGAATCGCACTGGGGCCAAAAAGTCGCGCAGGGGCTTCTGAAAAGGACGCTGGGGCCTCAAAAGTTCCCACCTGGGCCCCTGAAAATCACGCTGGGGCTCGAAAAAGTCGTGCTGGGGTTCAATAAAATCAGGACGGAGGCCACAAACGGTCGGGCCGGGGCCCCAGAAAGTCACACTGAGTCTAGGGGTACCAATAATTATCGCCCGGATCCATGAAAATCACGCTAGGGGCATGACAGGTCGGGGGCACCGGGGCTTCAAAAGTCTCATTGTGATCACCCAACAAATGAAGCCGGGGCAACGAAAAACAGTCCCGACATGGAAAATCACTCTGGGGTCCCAATAACCGCTCAAAAAGCCCACAAAACGTGTTGGCCACACAAAACGTGTCCAAGCCACTAAAGCTCGAGCTAGGGATCCCAACAAGTGACCACGGGGCCCCCAAATATCGCGTTCGGGGCCCAAAATTCCGTCGGTAATCCCAAAATGTAATGTCGGTAATCAAAAGCGTACCGAGTTTCGCAAAACGCCACAGGGCCTTAGAATATGCGCTGCAGCTCGAAATCAACACATCGGGAGCGATAAATAAAAGCATAACAGAGGCCCTCCAGGCACACCAGGGCCATCAGACCGCACGGGGCCTAAAAAGCAGGCTGGGCCCTCAAAAATGGAATTGATCGTAAACAAGGAACAAATAGACCGGACACTAAATAAACACATCGGCGTCTTCGAAAACGCGCCGATACCACATAAATATCATCGGTGTATGTAAAGGCAACAAAGCTGTGAGCTTTGTTGCTTGAGCTTAAAAAAAGAGCCGGGTCTCAAACATGTGCCGGGCCCCTAACAAAAATTGGCTGGAGCTCTAAAACACATCCAAAGAAGAAGAAAATCGCAACGGGTAAAACACGAACACCTAGCCAGGGTCACGGCTCGGTAGCCAATCTGGGAGCTTATTTAACCAAAGAGATGAGGTGCATCAAAGCTCAGTGTGTCTCCGGATTTCTTAATCACGAGAAAACGTGGGAAGAAGAGAACTAATACATCGAATTCAATTTATCGATTTTTTTCCAGCGAGCCGCCATACCAGGCATTCCACATGTCAAATGTGGCACAAGACTATCATGTGACAGTAATTAGCAAAACGTGGGAGGCCTAGCAGACACCGGAGAAGCGCACGTAGAGTGGCGAATGTGCCGACTGCGCAAGGCGGGTGTACACGTGCACGAACGTTGGCGTTTTGACGACCGGGTGTTATTAATTGGAATGCCTGATGTTGCCAAATGTTACATTTTTTAGTGTAATTCAGTGTAGTTTGAGAGTAATTCAGTGTAGTTCAGGTGTAATTTCAGCAGTGTGAGGTGACTTTTCAAGGGATATCAAAAGAAAAAACTTCAAACAGGATGGGGGGAGTTAGGGTTGAAATCCGGTCATTCAGAAATAATGGTGGTAGATTTGCCCCCCCTCCACAGAACAGTTAATTTGGTCACTAATTATTATATAACAAAAATATAAAGAACCCACTTTGAAAAAAAAATGGGGTGAAAATCCGGGGACTTTTTAATGGGGGTAGTTGGGCACCTTCCAAATCAGTTTGCCCCCCTCTCGCAAATCCTAGGTACGCCACTGCCATGGCATGACATCATTTAACCTGTTGATGGCTATGATCCGCCGCAATGGACGGTGCACCCGCGGTCCCGGTCCGCCACAATGGACGATGTGCTCCTCGGCCCCGATCCGCCAAAAAGGGACTCACGGCTGATTCGCCACAGTGGACGGTGTGCTCCGCGGCCCCGGTCCGTTACAATGGACGGTGTACTCCACGACCCTGATCCGCCACAGTGGACGGTTTGTTCCACGACCCTGATCTACCACAGTGGATGGTGTACTCCGCGGCCCTGGTCCGCCACAGTGGACGGTGTGCTCCGCGGCTCCGGTCCGTTACGGTGGACCATGTGCTCCGCGGCACCGGTCCGCCAGAGTGGACGGTGCGCTTCGGGGCTCTGGTCCGCCATAATAGAAGGTGTGCTCCACAGCCCCGGTCCGCCACAGTGGACGGTTTGCTCTGCGACCCTGGGCCGCTACAATGGACGTCAGGGTCGAAAAAGCGGGGTTTTCCTGGATTTTTGCCATCCATAGCATTATCCTCTTCGCAAAATTATCCTCCATGTTGTTTCCTCCATGCGTTTTCAATTTTGACGTCCGATGGTGTTCGACAATGAATTTCCCTGTGTTAAAGTGCTCAAGATTCACCTGGAACTTCAAAGTGAGATTCTGATGCCAAGGTTTGAAGGAAAATATCCTCTCCGTATTCCATCACTCAGATGTTGTCCTCTCATCACCCAGGATTGCAAAGTATAAATCCAACCCTGGTGGACGGTGCGTACTCCACGGCCCTGGTGATTCGCAGTGAACGGTGTGGGATTAGTCACGGCTCTGCATCATCTTTCCGAGCAGTTTTGTTTGCATTAGTTGTCACTTTCTCCGCATTCTACCGTTCACCTTACCATTAATAGGTGCCAATGTCACCGATGTATTAATATTTCCCAATTCGTCACAGCCATTGAATCTGCTTGAGACACAGCTGCTCTTGTTGTGCATTTCGAGCGATGAATATTGATGCCATCAGAAAAGCAAATTCTGTCAGCAGCGAGACTGACCTTACTTCCACTAGGGTAATGATTACAGATACTAACAGCAGTGCGGCCAGAAATGCATTTGGACCCGGCACCCTTGTGGCCTTATTCGTGTCCCTCGCACCTATATGAAGACACCTTACGTCTGTCATGTGTTCCTACTGTCCGACATTTTTCACTTCTTTATATTTGCCCTTTATATGCTCTATATTTGCTTTATATGATAAGGTCCGGTCACACGAAGTCGGGTCATCTCGGATCATTGTTCACACAATGTCATGGTGTACTACTTCGGTGGCTCTAAAACTGAATTCAACTTTCAAATCACAAGGAACAGTAGCATTCGGCATAAGACCACATTGCGGGCGCAATGTCGCTAAGGCAGCTGACACGCACAAAAATCCCAACTCCACACACAAGACGGCAGTGTAGAATAAGCATAATACTTGACCTGACCTTACACCATTGACCTTGTCACATATTTGAAAGCCGAATGTCTATATCATTCTTTCATCATGTTCTGCACGAAAAGTTTTCCCCTTACTGCGATGAGAAGAGAGAATTTGACCTGACCTCCGTTTAGTAACCTTGGCCTTGATTAAAATTTTGGGAAAGCAGAGTTAATTGATTTGATTAAAGAACAGTATGATCTGGATTTGGTGTTGCTATGCTGCAACCACTGCGAATCTCGGCATTTTTGAGATTTTGGAATATTATCCTTCTGGATCCGTCCCAAGTGAATTTCAAGGGGAATTAGATGTCACATTGGTGAATGAGGTCAAGAAGGCAAATATATTGGAGTCCAAGCACCACCAAAGGTATAGAAAACTCCGCATTTAACCTTCTGGAGGGAAAGGATTGCAAATACTAACAGGGCTGCAGTAAGAAATGCCCCCATTGCGACACACGTGGTGCGGGGACCATTCCATTTCCGCCGATTTGAAAACTGCTTTGATTTCTGCCATTATTCCCACTTTCCGAAGTTTTGTACTTTTTATTTCCGACTCTAGCCAAGGAACCATTCCAGCCGACATATCCATTTCAAAACCGTCGGATGGCACTTCTGGGAATCTCCTGGGCTGACCTTTTCGGACTCCTTGGCCGTGACCCGAGAGGCATGTACCCGGTGTGTCCTACTCTTGCTCTTAGCTGCGCCATTGGGTACGTGTGGAGTTTTTAGATTGTTGTAGAAAAGTAGTAGGACGATTGCTCTGATTGATGTCTATGATCCGTTGTGCATTTTAGTTTCCTTGGTGTCGTGTGTGGTGACTGACTAGATTCGGCGATCACGATGACTACATCAATGCACATGTTTGATCAGAGGAAATTGTTTTCAATTTATATGTTTTTGTGGAGGCTGTGCCCCCTTCCCGACCCAGAATTCGCCCCACCAAAACTTTGGCTTCGCCCCTCCCTAATGTTAGGCCACAAGGAAATACCTTTACCCATCGTCATCACAGTTCAGGACTGTTGTGCTTCGATGCTCCATCAAGGCCGGTGTGTTTTAGCCTGCATATGGGCGCATAAATATTTTACTTAAGCCAGTGTGTGTTTGTTGGTGTGTAGAGTGAGGGGAGGGTGACGGTAACATTGACGATGACGATGACGTTGACGATTACGATGGACCCGAGTCCATTGTATGACTGTAGTCGCATGCTATGACTCAAAGTTTTTATGTTGACATGTACTGTGTACTGCTCTTTTGCTTAGGTGACTTCACCTGTTACTGGACGATTTTGCCCGTTGGCGAGGATGGTGAATAAACATAAACATACACATCGTCAAATAAAAATCAGAATTATTGAGGTCTGAAAATATAGTGGGCGAAATCCGATAAGTTTTTGTTTGGTGGTGGGGGTCTAGTAGTTGGCACTTCGGCCCCCCCAGTGTTTTTCAAAAATCGACACCCCTGTCTATAACTTATATCACAAGAACCGATCTCGATTATACTGCTCACTCAGGACACCATAGAAGTCGATTAATGAAAGTGTTACTTCATTACCTGCATTGCTAATGTAAACAGAAAGAAGTACTTTGAACCATATGCAAATGGAGCAGCACCTTCACAGTGTTGCTCCATCCACATCCAACTCCAACCCTGACCAAACTTCAGGAGGGCATCCGTCTCCAAAGCAGCCTGCGGACGAAGGTATGTATTGCAGCAAAAGTACTATGATCTGAATTCCATGGTATCCCTGTTGACGTCTGTCAAGACAGCTTCATATTCGGATTCACACTCGGATTTAGATTCGAACCCGGACCCCTACGATTTCGCTAGAACTTTGCACACATGCAGTACTAATAGTGCTTATTACAGCGGTAGCAGTTATTTCCCAATCACATTAACAACTTTGACCTCCAGAGGCCATCGAATTTCAAGGTCGTCAGCTCGGACCCTACGATTTCGATGAACAATTGCATACAGATAGTACCAATGGTGCGTATCACAGTGATAGCATTTATATTCCATAACATTGAGAAGTTTGACCTCCAGAGGCCAACGAATTCCAAGGTAATTCACCCGGACCCCTACGATTTCGACGAAACCTTGCACATAGATAGCACAAATAGTGCTCATCATGGTGTTACCATTCATTTTCCATCACATTGAAAAGTTCGACCACCAGAGGTCATCGAAGTTCGAAATCGTCGATCCGGACCCCTACGATTCCCCTAAAAACTTGCACACAGATAGCACTCAGCATGCTGAACACAGTAGTGGCAGTTATTTTCCATCACATTGGAAACTGTGACCTCCAGATGTAAAGGACGATGCTCTTTCAGCAAGGACGTTGACCCCGGACCCCTACGATTTGGACTAAGTTGGGGTATGTTATGCTCTTCTACGCGCTGATTACAACGGCGAAAACCGTTTTGCGTCACCTTGAAAAATAAGCCCTACAGAGCCAAATGTATCTCCACCATATTTACATTCGACCACTCAGATTCAGCTTCGCTAAACACCCGGACCTCTACGATTCTCCTGGAACCTTGCATACATTTAGTACTCGGCTCGCTGATCACAGTAGTGGTAGTTATTTCCCATCACATTGGAAACTTTGACCTACAGAGGTCAAGGACGATGGTCTTTCAGCAAGGACATTGACCCCGGACCCCTACAATTTGGACTAAGTTGGGGTATGTTATGCTCTTCTACGCGCTGATTACAATGGCGAAAACCGTTTTGCGTCACATTGAAAAATACGCCCTACAGAGCCAAATGTACCTCCACCATATTTACATTCGACCACTCAGATTCAGATTCGCTAAACACCCGGACCCCTGCGATTCTCCTGGAGCCTTGCATACATATAGTACTCGGCTCGCTAATCACAGTTGTGGTGGTCATTTCTCATCACATTGGACACTTTGACATCCAGAGGTCAAGGACGATACACTTTTAGCAAGGACGTTGACCCCGGACCCCTACAATTTGGACTAAGTTGGGGTATGTTATGCTCTTCTACGGGCTGATTACAATGGCGAAAACCGTTTTGCGTCACATGGAAAAATAAGCCCTACAGAGCCAAAAGTATCTCCACCATATTTACATTCACCATATTCAGATTCGCTAAACACCCGGACCCCTGCGATTCTCCTGAAAACTTGCATACATATAGCACTCGGCTTGCTGATCACAGTAGTGGCAGTTATTTCCCATCACATTGGTAACTTTGACCTCCAGAGGTCAAGGACGATACACTTTTATCAAGGACGTTGACCCCGGACCCCTATGATTTGGACTAAGATGTGGTATTTTATGCTGGTCTAAGCGCTTATTGCGATGACGAAAACCGGTTCGCGTCACATTTAAAAAATGAGCCCTAAAGAGCCAAATGTATATCACCATATTTACATTCGACCACTGTGGTTCAGATTCGTCAAACACCTGGATTCCCGCAGTTCGGGTGTACCATCGCACATGGAAAGTACTTGGCGCGTTGATCACAATGGCGGCCGTAATTTTCCATCCCATTAAACTTTGACCTTTAGAGGTCAACGACGCATGCTATGACTTTTCAGCATCTATGTATTGTCGGTAAAGATGTATGCTCGAAACACGAACTAATGTTCCAGTGGTTGAAGACAATTTCCTCGGCCTCTGTCCCCGCTCGTATCACACTTAAAAACCCTTCCCATTGCAATTGCCATCCTGACAATGAGAAGCTACCGCAGCACGAACGCTATGCTAAAGACGTAACGTTGGAAAATGATTTGCTATCAAAAGCGTTATGAGCCGTTTGATATCGACGTCAGACATGATCCATGATCAAGACGGCAAACACGCTCACTGATCGACACTGAATCCATTTCAAACAAGTACTACTCTCACCTTCACTCGAGCGACATTTTCAGTCCTCAGGGTATCCTATTCACCGTACCAGGCTACATGTAGCAGCACGTGCTGGTCCAGCTGCTGCAGGTGAAGATTTAGAGCGGGGTGACGCAAGAGCGGGACATCTTGTGCGAGTTTTGCTCGCTGCTGGCCAGGATACGTTGCTTGGCTCAGCAGCGGACGACCACTTTCACGAGGCGTGGCCGGGAGTGTTCCAGTGGGTGGGAGTCATCGGGCGCACACGATGCCACTGGCCATTGGCCAGAGTACCCTTAACCCGAGGAATTGCTCCAAGTACACAGTTCCGAGGTAATGTTCACACAACCATAACACGATAAACTTAAATACAAGCTCAGACGTTCAGTCACATCACTTCAATTTATGTCAAACATAAACAAACTAGCCATTAGACTACTGAACGTGGAACATATGAACATAGTGAGGGCCTAGGCAGGTGCAGCATGCACCCTGTTCAGTAGCGAGCCCATATAACCCAAACGTATTCTTCCGGCCAAACCAAACACAAATACTGATGTTATCCAACAAACACAGAACACACTTAAGTCGCCAGTCCTGCCCGTCGTCGGCTTTCGCCGAGCCACCCATCCCCCTGCAAGAAACTGCCATGAGTTCTGCCAAGACATCGGGTGACTAAAGTTCGTGTTGCACTGCACGGTGCCCAGCTGCGGCATGCGGAATCCACGCCAAGTAGTTGCAGAAGTCGGGTAGGTGCAGCAGTACCATGCTGATGTGCAACAGCCCTCCGAACGGTTGGTTTCGTATGCTATTTGGTTCGTCATTCATTCAGAGCACTTGATCCCATTTTTATGAGAAGCCCTTGCCAGTCTAAGTGGTGCTCCATTTTTGCAGGAGCGACAACAAACATTTTGATATCCTGTCCCTTAGATAATGTTCCTACAAACGCATTGGAACACGTCTTTGACGTTAGAATCTGGTTCCTAATGTAGGCGCGTGTTGCCGCTATTTCTTGACGACCGAGGCTCATGCTTCGTCGAATTCCCGTGAGCATGATGTGCACATACAGGCAGAAGTGCACTCCGCAGCTGCTACCGTCTTGCTGCCTGTCTACATCGTCAGGGCAAGCGTTTCGCCATCGGTGCCACTGCAGGGAGGCTCTCGGCCTTGCCAGAACGATGCATTTTTGCAGAAGTATCATTTCAGCCTTGGTGATGGAATATCCCAAGGAGTCGAAGCAGCCGATGATCTGTGGTGTGAAGTCCACAACCACCAGGGACCAGTGCATATTCCCGAAAGAGTTTACGGGCAAGATCCAGACTGGACGTTGTAGCTCGGTGTGCCGCGCTGCAGCGTCACACATGGCAGTACTGATGTCGCATGCCTTCAGCACTTGTAGGAACTGTGCAGCAAATACCGCCACTGATGCTCCCGTTCTTTCAACTTCTGTTCCCATGAAAGCTGCGAAAATATTATCATCTAGCCAGTTTGTGCCGGACAGAGATGCCATGCCACTATGTGACACGAATCCCAGATGCGTATTGGGTGGAGCTGTTGTTTGCTCATCTGATATATTTTCTTCCTGTGATAGATCTATTACATGCTCATCAAGTTGCGTCTCTGGGATACTTGCCACCTGTTCTTGTTCATTCGTCATTGACGCTCCTTCTGTTTCACATTCGACTTGTTCCTCAGCATGGTGGGATTGGTGTGGAAAATAGGTAGTATGAATGGTGAACCCGGATGAAGGTACAACATCGGAATCATGCTGCGGACTCTTGACCGATAGAAGATCTTGCATGCTGGTTGGTGGGGTTTTCTTGCTCAGGTAGGTTCGTTTTTTTGGTCGCGGGATGGCCTCTTGTATTCCATCCTTCCTCATCCAGTATTGTATTTGATGATATGGAAGGTCTTCTTCTTTTCCACTGCCTTTTGCTGGCCATCGGACTGCACGGCATAGAGTCTTGTTTGATTCTACGCGCGGTATCTTTTAGAACAACTCGAACAAAGTCATGGATGCATCCGACGCCGACCTCGCAGCATCTCTTTTTTTTAAGAACTCGCATGAAGCTCTCAACACAGGCATTAGAAGTTGTCTTCTTGGTCAGAAGCTGTGCCCACAGTGGGGCGAGAGGCATGATAGTTCCTAGCATATACCTCAACATACGTGGACAATAAAATGGATTTGTGATTTTCTCTCCCTGCTTACCATCTTGGTTCAACTCAGATTCGACTTCCGCCCGAACGCGATCAAAGTGTCTTCCAAACCTCGTTTTCGTGCGATACGTTGACTTCACCCTGAAGCGTGTACGATGAGGATCACCTCGCGCACTATCATCTGACGAGTCCTCATTACCAGCTGGGTAGCTCATATCGAGGTTGGTCATCTCTTTGGTCGACAAGGCAAGTCTACAGATTATCCGAAGCAGTCGATCGGGGGCCTCAAGAGATGCCGCCTGCTGGGCCTTTGCGAACAGTCACATGTAACTTTGCCTTGCTTCTTTAGCGAGTTTCATATTTTTCAGCTCTCTGGACAGCTGTTGACTCACATGTGCACAGCACAAGCTGAGAAGTGTTTCAAGCGTTTGACATTCTCCATGGATACTCTGCCAGCACTCGTCTAGGTACGTGAGGAGGTTAGTTTTCATTATTCCCTCGGCAGCTGCGTGTATGATCGCCCATGAATAATCGGTAACATTTCGCTTTGGTTTGAACTGTGCCCCTGTTACCACTTTGCAATCTCGGGCCATTTGTTTAAAAAAAAGTGGCTGATTGAGGGAGCACTATGGCTCTCTGATAGCATTTGCCCCAGAGGATAGCTGGTGCTCTCATCCGCTTTAGCTAGGATGACGTAGAGGAGAGGTTGTTTATCCCCCACCTGCCTTGTTACAGCACCTGTGGCGTCTACATGGATCACAGATGGCCGTTTTGCAATTTTTTGAAGAAGTGTTCCCTGTACATGTGCACCGACAGGGGGTTCTTCCCTACCAAGTGAACTCCCCCAGGCTGTTTTTTGCTGACAATATCTTCATCTTGGGATACCTTCATGGTAGTTGCAATATCTTCAGTCTAAGGAATACATGCCGCTTTGCCGCCGCTCGTATGCCGCCTGGCGCAGCACTTGAGCAGGTGGTGCCTTCGTTAGGTTGCCAGCTCTGAGTTCATTTTCTGGGGCCTCGTCCAGCAGCATGCCACGTGCTTGATATACACCATGCACGTTTACCATATCTGCAGCAGATTTTCGGTCTTTTCCGGTCAGTCGGCGGTGAGAAAAGAAGTCGCCGTGCCGTGGTGATCCATACTTCATGACTGTGATATCAAGCAGTTTGGACGCTGTGATATCAAGCAGTTTGGACGCTGTGATATCAAGCAGTTTGGACGCTGTGACTTGGGCATGTTGTTCCATGTCCAGTCGATATGTGTGGCAGCCAGGGATTTTACAGCGCGCACTAGCCGTGAAGAACGGTCCAGTGCGCTTGCGCGATTCTTGTTGTTTGACCCTTCGAGTTTTGAAAACAAAGATGCATGCAGGCTTAAGTACCTCCATGTGTTTTGTGTTCATGACTTTTGTTTCCCCTCTCTCATTTCTCCGTCGTACATTTCGTTTCAGGTGCGTCTGGAAATAGTCATTTTGATGGACTGTGAATGGTTTGATTTACGGTAGTCGGATTTACGGTATGGACTGGGCATTGGTGTCCCGGGTGAACAGTTGCTATCCGGTGTAGGTATCATCGGTTTGTGTATGCTTTCTGGTGTTCTGGGCGGGTGGATGGTTTCTGGTGTCCTGGGCAGGTAGATGGTTTCTGATGTCCTGGGCGGGTGCATGGTTTCTGGCGTTCTGGGCGTGTGGATGGTTTCTGATGTCTTGGGTGCGTACATGCCTTCTGGTGCCCCAGCTGCTTGAATGCTTTTTGTTGTCATGGGTTTGTGGATACTTTCTTGGGTCTTTGGTGCTTGGATGCTTCCCAGTGTCCTGTGTGCGTGGATGCTTTCCGGTGTCAGTGTTCTGGATGTCTGCATGATGTCTGGTGTCGGCGTCCTGGGTGTCGTGATGTTGCCGGTGAGATTGAGTATCCAGGCTCGGAATTTTGAATTTCTTCGGTACAGCGACCACAGTGATTTAGCTCGGCGAAGAGCTGACTTCCTCGGTCGCTGGTTCTTGCAGCCTATAAGTCTTCTTGTCACACTCTTCCAGAACGTCCAGCCATGGGTTTGACGAATACCGGCCAGATCAGATCGGTCCATGGTGGTTGTGATGGCCGATGACATCGCCTGTAAATGTCCCACAAAAGCCACGTTAGTGACTTGAATCGGCATGATTGCTCGAGCACATAATGAGTTGCTTAGCTACAGTAAAATTATCAAATATACTAATATGGAAAGCACAAACCGTTCTCACTTGCTTCGCTGCGGAAAAAGAGTACGCCATTGGTGTGCGCGGTGCTTTTGAGCGGAGTACTGAAAAGTATCTCGAATGATATATGCTGTCACGACAACCTCGTGAGCAAAATGTTTGGTGATATCTTGAATTATCGTTCCGCAGCCGAAGCAGAGACCTCCGTCATGTCACCAACGTTTTTTTTATCCGCATTCAAATACACATTCGTGTACCTCCTAATTCAGCCAGACTTGAATAGTTAGCAATTAGCATTTCTGACGAGGGATCGGACATATGCTGAACGATTTTTTTATCTCCAATACGCATCCGTTTGCTCGCTAGAGGCGAAGACGGATCAGAAAAAAAACTAACCACTGTGTACCCTATGCATTCGACAGACCAGCCTGTCCTACCATTGTGTACCCTGCCGTTTCGGGATTTTTTTTCACATGGCAACACACATTATTCAACAGACAGCTGCCTACTGTGTGGGGCTTGCGCCACCTTTGACGACGTCACCGATTTTGACACGTTATTAACCTCAATTGGCAACTGGAATACCGTTGGTGATATTGTCGAAGGTGCCGCTATCCATATGCAATGGATAGCTGGCTGTGCAAAACTTTTGCTAAGATATGATCATTCAGGAAACGGTAGGTTACAAAATGGTACGGTGCATATTGGTCTGTTCCCTTAGTCTATGGAGCGATGACGTGATTCAAGTCGCTATTTGAAGTGAATAGTCAGGTTCGTTTGCCACACGATTCACACAACAAAAACGCCAAACCATCTCACAAATTTTCAACATCTACTACCACTCCGGCACATCAATAGCCGTTATTACTCTGGGTACCAAGTCATGCAAACATCACTTGCAATGAACACGCGGACACCCAAGCCAACAAAGCAACTACACTAACAAGCAGCGCACATTGCATCACATCACAATCGGACTACTTCCCTCCCATACAACAAACAATCAACTCACAACTACAAACAACATGGTATGAAACACAAACAGTATTTCACACCATCCACCAAAACTACGAACACTGTGACGAGATCAACTAACGCACACGACACCACCCATAAATCCTGACACGATTACGCTTAGGACACATAACATTAACTCACTTTTACCTTCTGGCAAAGCAACCACGACCCCACTGCACAACTTGCAACATAACATTCACAGTACACCACACCCGCATCTACTGTCATAAGTACATCCAACGACAGGAGACGAGTGGTCTAGGGGTAAGATGCTTGTCGCACAATCGAAAGGTTGTGCGTTCGAGTCTCACCTGTCGCTACTCTTCGCCCGCGACCAATCGGCGTGAGAGATTGGCGACGCTACATGACTCAACGGTCGACGTGTCGTAAAAAAACAATAACCAATAATAACATCCAACCACAACCACTTATCACATGCCAGAACACAAACCATCTCAACTTCAGCATCAAAACACTCCTCAATGACAAACATCCATCACTCCAAGATCACATGTTCGACTTCATTTCCTTCACTGGCATATACTCTAAGATATGGAGAGAAAAAGAAACCGCCTAAATAGAAAAGAACAATAGTCTTGGATAGATAGTCTTGGATAGAAAAGAACACGGCATACGGGTATAAAACAGTGATTAAAAAACCGCGAGCTTATCTGGAGGAAAAAAACCCAGCGGCATATATTGTGCGTGTCGTTGATTCGTTACTGTCATGATACGCATATACGTGCAGTTTACTCAGGGAACGTATGTCATACGTTCGTGCCGACACCCTTCTGCCGTCAGGGTGGTGGGAGGGATAGTCCGCGGTCATGGTGACCCAATGATCCATCAAATAGCTCTCCATCAACATCCGTTGTCCAATAACATTGGCAGCACCAGCAAAATGCCTTGCTTTGCGTGCGACGAGCGAGGTGATGATAAACATGGATGATATCAAGTGTGATAATACGAAGACCTAAGCGGGGATCTTGATGTATTAAGCCGTTTCGTTTCATGCAACGCCCATAGGCGTAGTGTTAACTAGTGTTAGTGTCTAACTGGTTCGCACGCGTAATGGATAGGTGGATGAAATCCGCCCAACCCTCCGGTTTCTAGCAAAAGGCACCGTGGAAAGCTCCATGTCCGACCGCAATTATCTGGTGCCCCACCACGGCTGGCTCCCCGTCGAAATCGACGGGGAGAGAGTGATGTATATCACGGCCCTGGTCAGTCACAGTGAACGGTGTGGGATTAGTCACGGCTTTGCATCATCTTTCCGAGCAGTTTTGTGTGCATTAGTTGTCACTTTCTCCGCATTCTACCATTCACCTTACCATTAATAGGTACCAATGTCACCCATGCATTAATATTTCCCAATTCGTCACAGCCATTGAATCTGATTGAGACACAGCTGCTCTTGTTGTGCATTTCGATTGATGGATATTGATGCCATCAGAAAAGCAAATTTTGTCAGCAGCGAAACTGACTTACTTCCACTAGGGTAATGATTACAGGTACTGACAGCAGCGCGGCCAGAAATGCTTTTGGGTGCGGCACCCTTCTGGCCTTATTCGTGTCCCTCGCACCTATATGAAGACTTCTTACGTCTGCCATGTGTTTCTAGTGTCCGACATTTTGCACCGCTTTATATTTGCTCTTTATATGCTTTATATTTGCTTTATATAATAAGGTCCGGAAACACGAAGTCGGGTCATCCCGGATCATTGTTTGTTCACACAATGTCATGGTGTACTACTTCGGTGGCTCTAAAACCGAATTTAAATTTAAATTCACTAGGAACAGTAGCATTCGGCATAAGACGACATTGCGGGCGCAATGTCGCCAAGGCAGCGGACGCGCACAAAAATCCCAACTCCACATGCAAGACGGCAGTGTAGAATATCCATAATACTTGACATGACCTAACACCATTGACCTTGCCACATATTTGAAAGCAGAATGTTTATATCATTCTTATATCATGTTCTGCACGAAAAGTTTTCCCCTTACTGCGATAAGAAGAGATAATTTGACCTGACCTCCGTTTAGTAACCTTGACCATGATTGAAATTTTGGGAAAGCAGAGTTATTTGATTTGATGAAAGAACAGTATGATCTGGATTTGGTGCTGCTCTGCTGCAATTACTGCGAATGGTGGCATTTTGGAGATTTTGGAATATTATCCTCCTTGGTCCATCCCAAGTCAATTTCAACGGGAATTAGAAATCAAATTGGTGAATGAGGTCCAGAAGGATCATATGGTGGGGTCCAAGCGCCACCAAAGGTTTATAAAAATCCGCACTACCTTTCGGAGGGAAAGGATTACAAGTACTAACAGGGTTGCAGTGAAAATGCTCCTGTTGCGACACACCTGGTGCGGGGCCCATTTCAATTCCACCGATTTGAAAACTGTTTTAAATTCTGACATTATTCCTACTTTCCGAAGTTTTGTACTTTGTATGTCCGACTCTAGCAAAGAAACCATTCGAGCCGACACATTCATTTCAAAACCGTCGGATGGCACTTCTGGGAATCTCCTGGGCTGACCTTTTCGGACTCCTTGGCCGTGACCGGAAAGGCATGTACCCAGTGTGTCCTACTCTTGCTCTTGGCTGCGCCATTGGGTACGGGTGGGGTTTTTAGACTGTCGTAAAAAAATAGTAGGACGATTGCGCCGATTGATGTCTGTGATCCGTTGTGCATTTTAATTTTAATTTGCATCAATGCACATGTTTGATCAGAGGACATTGTTTTCGATTTATATGCTTTTGTGGAAGCTGTGCCACCTCCCCGACCCTGAAATCGCCCCACCAAAACTTTGGCTTCGCCCCTCCCTAATGTTAGGCACCAAGGAAATAGCTTCACCCATCGTCATGACAGTTCATGCCTGCTGTGCTCCGATGCTCCATCAAGGCCGGTGTGTTTTAGCCTGCATATGGGCGCAGAAGTATTTTATTTAAGCCCGTGTGTGTTTGTTGGTGTGTGGAGTGAGGGGTGGGTGACGTTGACGACGACGACGACGACGACGACGACGACGACGACGACGACGACGACGACGACGACGACGACGACGACGACGACGACGACGACGAGGACGACGACGACGACGAGGACGACGAGGACGACGAGGACGACGAGGACGACGAGGACGACGAGGACGACGAGGACGACGAGGACGACGAGGACGACGAGGACGACGAGGACGACGAGGACGACGAGGACGACGAGGACGACGAGGACGACGAGGACGACGAGGACGACGAGGACGAGGACGACGAGGACGACGAGGACGAGGACGAGGACGAGGACGACGAGGACGACGAGGACGAGGACGACGACGACGACGACGAAGACGACGAGGACGACGAGGACGACGAGGACGAAGACGACGAGGACGACGAGGACGACGAGGACGACGAGGACGACGAGGACGAGGACGACGAGGACGAGGACGACGAGGACGAGGACGACGATGACGATGACGAGGACGAGGACGAGGACGACGAGGACGACGATGACGAGGACGAGGACGAGTACGAGGACGACGAGGACGACGAGGACGAGGACGAGGACGACGAGGACGAGGACGAGGACGAGGACGACGAGGACGAGGACGAGGACGAGGACGAGGAGGACGATGACGACGAGGACGATGACGACGAGGACGAGTACGAGGACGAGGACGAGGACGACGAGGACGAGGACGACGAGGACGAGGACGAGGACGAGGACGACGAGGACGAGGACGAGGACGAGGACGAGGACGAGGACGAGGACGAGGACGAGGACGAGGACGAGGACGAGGACGAGGACGAGGACGAGGACGAGGACGAGGACGAGGACGAGGACGAGGACGAGGACGAGGACGAGGACGAGGACGAGGACGACGAGGACGAGGACGAGGACGACGAGGACGACGAGGACGAGGACGAGGACGACGAGGACGAGGACGAGGACGAGGACGACGAGGACGATGACGAGGACGACGAGGACGAGGACGAGGACGAGGACGAGGACGATGACCCGAGTACACTGTATGACACTGTAGTCGCATACTATGACTGCTATGCTAAGTTTTTATGTTGACATGTGCTGTGTACTGCTCTTTTGCTTATGTGACTTCACCGGTTACTGGGCGATTTTGCTCGTTGTCGAGGATGCTGAATAAACATAAGCATACACATCGTCAAATACAAAAATCAGAATGATTGAGGTCTGAAAATATAGTGGGCGAAATCCGATGAGTTTTTGGTTGGGGGGGGTTAAGTACGTTGACACTTCGCCCCCCTCCCGAATGTTTTTAAAAAATCGACACCCCTGAGTGTGGCACCAGGCTTGACACAGTCTCAGTTAGTTGACACCAGCCAGAGGAAAATTGATGCTGAAATGCACTAAGAAACTGGTGCATATTGCCTACAATATGCACCAGTTAGATCAAGATTGCATGGGTGGATCCAAGGGGGTACATCACAGGGTTGGATCCAATGGGGGTAGATTACATGGGTGGATCCAAGGGGATATAGGTATCATGGGCTGGATCCAGGGGAATGGATTGCAGGGTGAATCAAAAGGCAGACCACTGGGGTGCAGGGTGGGAATTAAGGCACTTCTTAAGAGATTTTATCTCTGAAAACATTTTTGCACTCCGGGTTCATACTGGATAGGATGGGCTTCACATGTACTCCGACACAAATGTGGGAACAAAGATATCAATAAAAACAAACACAGAACGACACCCAAAAAAAAAACGCTGGCTATTCCGCTTACGGTCACCACTCAAACTAACCACTTTTTGTGGCAGTCAGCAGCCGGACCCCAGCTTCACACACTCCATCAATCTCAACCACCGGAATTGCCGACAACAACGCGCCAACAGCAACTTGCAAGATGATGTGCATGCGCACTGAGAACACTGTTCTCCGGCTCTGGAGCCGCGTCTCGGAAAACCTGTGTTCCTGCCACCCATATAGTGGGAAAGTTTGACAGTTTTAAGAGACGTCTTCCGGAGTCCCGCAGGCCACCGATCAGAATTGGCTGCGTTAGCGTTTTCTGTTCCGAAATCTGTCCGTCAGCCAATCAATGCAAGGTAGTTTTTATATGACGTCATAACCATTAACAACTTTGAACACATTGTTAACAGTGTCATACTGCAAACACAATACCTTGACTGATCCTTCGCTTTGATCACATCCAACTGTGGCGTGTGCGGTAGCGGAGTTGCGTTCGTATTACGTAAGAAATTGGCTGCGTAGGTAGGTATGCGCTCTGAGTTGAGGGTGAAATGTGAAGTATTTTTGTTTCTTTTTCATATGGCTAGCCTTGTACTGATACCAACAGTGAAAGGAAAGGTGCATTGCTCCTGTGAGTTATGAGAGACGAAACAGTGTTGATTATTACGAGGCACTGCCGGGCGGTGTCATCCATTGTTCACCTCTTTGTTCCTATGTTTTGACATTTGATTTGACGAAAAGTGAGAAAGCATATTACATATGCATGTTATGTAGGTACTGATTACATAGGTTTTTCCGGTCGGTTACTGGTAAACACAGGGCCTATTTTAACATGTTAACTGGGGTGGAAGCTTCCACCCTAGTCGCCCAGATTTCCACCCCAGTCGTCGAGACTTTCCACCCCAGTGAGGGCCCATGCTGAATGATCGTTCTGAGAACCTGGCTGCCTCAGAAGTCGTTGGAACCATCAGAAACCACATTCTTTGTACTTGATCCGTACAATCAATGAGCCATCTTCCAAACCCCACACCTTACCTTAAGTTTCCCGATCCTTAAACTCATTGAATCCATTTAAAAAACTAATTCATCCAATTAACACACCAGTGATGGTAGGTAAGGTAAATAAAATTGGTTGTCTGAGAACTCGCCTCAGAAGTCGTTGGAACCAATCAGAAACCTACATTCTTTTGTACTTGATCCGTACAATCAATGAGCCATCCAACGCTCACTGTGATATTTTGTTATCACTTTGATGTATTAAAGCACAGTACCTACACCATTATGTATGCACTTACATTCGCAACGCTGTAGATACCCGTAAGTTTTGCACGGTACCATGCCGAGCCTCGTCCGATTAGTGAATTTTATAATTGGTTGTCTGGGTATATGCGTGCATTTATTTTGTGTATTAACATTTAGTAATCCTTCGCGAGGAGGTGCGTAATAAAACAAAAATTTGCAAGCGACCATGTCTTCACTCACGTTAAGTTTCATCCGTGCGGCGTGCCGCTGTGATGCTGCGAGTGAATTATCTGCGCGCCCTATGCTCATTCATTTGTGTTGCCGGTGCCGCGGGAGTATGCTTCATGTGTGTTGCCGGTGCCGCCAGAGAGGTGTCGGTGGCTGCCAGTTCCTACGTTTGCTGTGGAATCAAATACAGCAGCTAAAGTAGTGTGTGGAAGTTTCCATTGAAATTATTTAACTTACAAGTTACATACAGACTGCATATACAAGTACTAACAATGGAAGGATCGGGGCCCGTTAAAAAGAAACGTAAGACGTCAGGGGCGCAGGTCCAAAAACAGTGGGAGTCGGCAGCCTGGTCTTGTTCTACTCCATCAATCCTTCAATTTTTCAAGTAAGTACCAGTCGACGATGCCCTGGGTCTAGCAAATAAGTTCACAGTCCAGTTCTGCGGGGGAGGGGATCCAAGAGAATTCTCAACATTCGGGACAAATTCACCCTGCGGCGCCTGAAAGCTACCGGTAACATTGGGCAAGTACCTAAGTATTTCGTTCATGAAATGACGATACTGACACAAAATTAAAATCATTTCCTTCACTGCACTGAAATACAAAGCAAATGTCATGGATCTCTCACATTTCGTTGATCGCTAATTGACTCGTTTGTAGGCCTGCATCCTCCGGCTCCCAGCAGCCGTCAGCCTCTGCCCGTCCTGCTGGTGACGGCTCCCAGCAGCCGTCAGCCTCTGTCCGTCCTGCTGGTGCCGGCTCCCAGCAGCCGTCAGCCTCTGCCCGTCCTGCTGGTGACGGCTCCCAGCAGCCGTCAGCCTCTGTCCGTCCTGCTGGTGCCGGCTCCCAGCAGCCGTCAGCCTCTGCCCGTCCTGCTGGTGACGGCTCCCAGCAGCCGTCAGCCTCTGTCCATCCTGCTGGTGCCGGCTCCCAGCAGCCGTCAGCCTCTGCCCGTCCTGCTGGTGACGGCTCCACGCCCGCTCTCAGTCACTGTACTGGTAAGTACACACCTATATACCATATAACTGTACCGTTGCGGCGCTCTTAAACCAAAAGCATAATCATCATAAGCAAGGGTGTCGCCACGAGGCGGAAACAGGTGAGGGGGAGGTGAAGGACTTTTGAAGTCAATTCTTTCTATGCAACGCCCATAGGCGTAATGCTTCAAATCCGAAAACCTGGGAGGGGCCGGGGGGCTGTGGCTACGCCCATACATACATCAATGTTATCGGTAGTCGGTTCCATATCATAACAATAAGTAACACTAAGATAAATGTTCAATGTGGCGGGATGCTGTTTGCCGCCTGATAGCCTGACATGGGCACCTACATATTTTTTTCTTCAAAGTATTCAAAATACGAAAATAATTCATTGCGGACTTGTGCTGACCTGCTGATTGTAGGTGCGACATATAAGGTCAATGGTTTTCGTATCTTAGGTACCTACCTACTTATAGCACAAAAATGCCCAACATACCTATTTATAACGTAAATTATCCTCCATAAATTAAGAGTTTGGCTAGTTCCGCAAAAACTGTCATTGATCTATCTCCTGCAGGATCGAACTGGTACAAAGGGTACAAACTCGACCTGCAATGGCTGATATCCAACTGCAAGTCACTGCGAAGGGAGAGCAGAAGGGGACCACACGGCGGTAAAAACAGGGCCTACATCGTTTGTGAGGTTTGTCAGAGCCAGCAGGATGCGGCAAACAAAGCGTCTGCCAACGGAGTCGTCGGTGTGGCCTCAGGCATGCTTGCAGAAGGTGTGGAGAAACTCCACCGTGTTGTGGACCACCTTCTTGGTCGTCCTCATCACGCAGCTGCTCAGGCTCAGAAGCTGGAAGAGATGTGGAACAGACAAACCGACAAACACCCGTGGCTCAGCATCATCAAGCGGCACAAGTCAACCACCATAGAGACCCTCATTAAGCTGGCTGTAGACGTGTACAGCGATTCCATGATCGAGACTCCGTCGGCGTGGTCATGGCCGTGTCGTTCGCTGGCCACAATGCACAGTAGTCGGCTCCTGTCCGCCATGTCAGACCATGGGTGGGGGTGGGAGTTCACACCCACAACTCCCTCTGGAACAGAGCTACACTACCTCTATCCAGCCGTGTACCGGGATATGCTAGAGTCAGTTGCAGCTGTGGAGGCAGAAAAGCTAGCAGACACCATCAACGCAGGCATCTGTTTCAGTATCCAGGTGGATGGAAGCGTGGATCGGATGCAGCTGGACACCAAGTTCGTCACGGCCCGCACAGTCTCAGAGAGCGGCAGGCTCACCTCTCTTTCTAGGCGTAGTCGAGTCTGAGAGCGGGGGTGCAGAGGGCTTGCTGGAAGCCACTACGCTCGCCCTGAACCATGCCAAGGCGGACACCGAAAAGCTGGTCGGCATAACGACAGATGGGGAAGCCGCCAACACTGGCCGGTCCAGTGGCCTCTGGAAACGCCTGGAAGACCATGTCAAGCACAAGCTGCTGGTGATGTGGTGTGTCTGCCACCGCTCCGATCTGGCTGTTGAGAGCACTGAAAACTCTGTCCCGGAGCTTCGGCTGTGGAAGTCTGACTTGCTGAGCGTGGCCACATACTTTCGCTCATCGAAGTCCAGGACGAAGATGCTAAAGAAAGCGGGAGCAAAGTATGCATTTCCAGCATACTTCGAGGTGCGGTTCGCTGAGCATCTTCTCAGTCTGGTCAACGCCGTGCTGGCAAACCTTCCAGCGTGTCGAGAAGTTTGGAGAGAAATCGCTGCCTCGCAAGAGAAGAAAGCCAAGTCGTAGGCACGAGGGTACCTGGCGAAGTGGGAGGACAGAGGGAGATCCCACTACCTGACTGCGGTCATGGCGGACGCGATGACGTCAGTCCGCCATCTGCAGAAGCGCCTTCAGCAGGACAGCCTGACAATCCCCGACGTCGTGGAAGCACGTGATGGAACGAAAAACTATCTGGAGCTGATGGAGGCCGCTCCCATGCCAGGTGGCAAAGAGGAGGCTCTCTTGGCGTCTACCGCGGGGGAAGCCGGGACCAGCCAGACCGACGGGGAAGACAAAGGTCATCGGAACGTAAAAAACAAGTACGTGACAACCTCGAACCGATCGATAGCAGCAGTTCGCACAGAGATCGTGGCAGCAACCAAACACTTCCTGTGTGAGCGACTCAACATTGACCAAGAGGAACAAGTAAAAGTGCTGATGACGCTCCTCACAGCCGAGTCCGTGACGGAGTTTATAAAGGAAGGTCGAGGCCTGGTGTCGATGCTGTTCGGAGAAGAAGCTGTGGCCGAATTCGCAGTCGCTGTGGCTGACAACTGGCGACGCATGTGTGGCGCTCGTGATGGCTGTGTGTCGAACGGGGCAAAGCTGCAAGCCATGGTGGCTACCAGCTCCGGTGTCTGCCAGAAACTCCTGGCTGCATTCATGTGTCTCACCCCTCACAGCATGGGAACTGAACGAGCCGTATCACACTATAACCAGATAAAGTCAAGTCATCGTCTCAACACAATGATGGACACAGTTCTCGGCCGTATGCTTGTGTCAATGAATGGAACAGGAGTTGGCCGCTATGACCCGAGACCTGCCGTCGTTCACTTCCTGCAGAAGAAAGAACGCCGTTGGGGAAACCCGACGCCTGAAGTGTACATGAAGCAGGAGTTCGCAAAGGGCTTCTATCGCTCTGGGGCCGTGTGAAGTAGAGCTGCAGAGATGTGTGCTTGCCACCGCTCCGATCGGCTTGCTGTTCGGCATCCGATCGGCATTGTGTCGATTCATATACTTTTCAGTGGGCCCTCGCCTCCCCCTCCCGGACAGTCCTCCCGAGTCGTCTCCCTTCCGGTCAGCCCCAGAGCCGTTTTGTAAATTTGTATTATAAAATATCAAAATAAAAATAAATATCAAATTTTGGTAGATTGAAAATAAAGTGGCCTAAATCCGTGGAGAAAATTGAAAATGGGGGTAGGTTGGGTTCAGCTGGGGCCGCAAGTGCGTCCCCCAACCTCAGACTTGTGGCGGACCACATATGTTCCACCCCAGTGAAATTCTCTTAAAATAGGCCCTGGGTAAACAGATTCCATGCATACAAAAATGTCCATGAAAGTGTACTCCGGAAGAAGTTGGTATGCACTCCGACTCCCAACCCGGAAAATAAGTTTCCCACTCTGCTGGGGTTGATCCAAGTGGGTAGATCACAGGTTGAATCCAAGGGCATGGATTTATTTATTAATTGATTATTTGGGCTTAGGGGTACATCAACAGCTACTGGTTATGTAGCTCCAAGGGCATGGACCACAGGGGTAGATCCAAGGGGTGAATCGGCAAATGTTTAATAATAATCCACCTTCCACAATAACCTACGTACCCCAACCTGCACCACCGCCACAGCCACACCCATGCGTCGAGAATAGCTGCGTGAATGGTTGTTGCGAATGTAGGGAAATGCGCGAAACCACTGACGTCACTGACACCAGTGGTACCCCTCCAGCCAGGAAAAGGCGCCAGCAACATTATATTTAGGCTACCGGCGGAGGTACTGTAGGGCGGCGAGGTCAGGGGCGGGGTCGGTCTGAAGGGGGAATAGGGGTAGGGGTGTCTCGTTATGTCTGGAAGGGGAAGTGAGAAGTGGCCGGGTAGGGGGTTGTCTGGTTATGTCTGGAAGGGGGAAGTGGGAAGTGGTAGGGGGGTTGGTAAGGGGATTTCTGGTTATGTCTGGAAGGGGGAAGTGGGAAGTGGTGGGATAGGAGGTTGTCTCTGAGTCGCTGGTCGCAGTGGTCTTGGAGTGGTTTGTGAGTCTTCTTTTGTCGCTGATCGCGGTGGTCTGGGTGTGGTTTTGGAGTCGTCTTCGGTCGCTGGTCGCAGTCGTCTGGGTTTGTCGGGTCTGCCTGTCTTGCTCCACTTCGGTGGTGGTGACGCCGAAGCGTACTGCGGCGCGCCCTTGAGCCAGATGTTTCCGCACGGCTGCCGCCCGGCGGCTATGTTTGCCACACTCACGGGCGCTGGGCGGGTTTTCTCCGCCCGTGCCGATCTCGTTTCCGGTAGGCCGGCTCCACAGCAGGTGCGCCCACAGCGAGCGGTGACCCGCGAATCCACGCTGTTGTATGAGCTGTCATCACATGTCATATCATCATGTCGTATAGTTATCTTGTCGGTGCCCCGTAACTCGTCCATCCTGATACAAATTTATATAGCGAGGCTATGTTTTCTCACTGTCACCACTTCCATTCGTGAGTGAACCTAGCTTGGTCGTGACGCTAGGGAAGGATAGAGGAACCGCGTGGTTGGAGAGACTTAGGGGGGGGTCATAGGGGAAATTGGTGGACATTGGAGTTGGAAATGCTTCCATCACCGGCCCTCGTCTAGCTTCGGGGTCCTCTTATGTGCTATAATCCCTCCTATTTCCCTCCATGTCCTCCACCAGCAATGCCCCCACGGGTCACCGGATTGCAAATTGAGGGCCTAGGTAATTATCCTGGGTCAAATTTTGGCAACGATGGATTCTGACAGCTAGATGCGTACGCCGAGTTCCAACAGCTCTCACTGGTCCTTAACTACCAATAGCTACTTCATGCACGCTCCCACGTAATCCATTCATTTCCATCTTCCATTGCGAACATTCGCTCTCTACTAAAACGTGTTGGCCCGATATTTTCCCTTCCAGTGGTACGTACGCATTCAGCGAGTCTTACTGTTACTCTCTCATACCGTTGCTGAGGACTTTCTAGCCCAAAGTTAAATGTTAATTACCCGTGCTTAGGTCCACAACTGTGACCGGCTGACGCGACACTGCTGGTTGTGTATGATATACTACTATTTCCGTCACTGCCTTCAAGGCTCGACAACACTGAGCTGCGACATTCCGTTAGTTTCTGATTGGATCTCATGTCTGGGCTTGGGTAATAATGACCGGCCTACCTAACCTTAAATCAGTCGTCACCCTGCCGGGACTTGTACGCTGGAACTTGCGATCGGCAGACACCCCACAGGTGGTCCTGGGCCACAAATCGGTCGGGATGGTCCCCCTATCGTCTTTCTAACCTATCCTGCCCGGGGTCATATAGGGAGACCCACAAAATTCCTTCCCTGTCCTATCCTAGGGGGCTTACGGAACGCCAAACTTCATCTTCCCTGCCTGTGCTAAAATTGAGAGGCCCAGGCCTACTGGAATAGCTGAGAAGGGGAAGGAATACCAACCTGGCCGTTTTTGGCTGTTACCTAAACTGTGCTCACAGCGTTCATCCCGAACCAAAATTGGGTGCCGCTGCCTGCGAGCTTACCTATCGACCCCGTCAGGTCTTACCACACTCGGGATGCCCTTCCGCGCTCTGTGATCACCAGGCCGGAGGGATTTGCGGCCCAGAATTGCTCAAGTTATCCAGCTGCCCTGTGAAATGTTCAGTCTTTCCGGCACGCTTCCCCAGGGGTTCAACCAACAGTGTTTCGTTATTTCCCGTCTTCTATCAGCCATCCTCCGTCTCCTCCGAAGAGAAGAGGGCGGATGCTATTCGTAGCTCACGTTTGGGCCCATGAAATTTATCGCCCGTGGAAGGGCGGCTTGCAAACCGTCTCCTCGCTAAAATGCGTAAGTCGTCTCACGTTATCCGTCACAGACGGCAGTCGGGTTCGTCCTGTCCTGTCTTGCGGGCTAGCTTTTACATTAAGTATCGGACGAACCCAGAATTAATTCCCTGTCAAATCCATAATGGCACCTAGTACGTTTGGCGACGTAATGGTCAGTGCACTGTTTGTTCCTCAACGGAATTAACCTAAGTTTTTTGGACCTCCGAATGTTTACCCGACCCTCAGTATTCAAGGGCAATACATGTACTCATGTACTGACAGGTACAAAGCCTGAGGGCGAGTTTCCAGGGATTGCACGGCAAACATTGTTTTTCCCCATCGTGTCTGCTTTGCGATATTTCATGGACATTTTGCCGTGGAAAGGAGTTCACATAACCATAAATATGGTGCAAAATTTATGCCGCGAATTTACAACTTATACATCTGGTAGCAACACTTAAAGGGAGGTGCCGCGTCCCGGACCAAGCTAGGTCGACCTGGGTCAGCAACATTACAAGGTCAACTTCCAAATTTGTATTCCCTTTAGCAACCGGTAATATGCTGAGGGGCTCTGTATCACAGTGACGCAATGCAGTTGACCAAAAGGCGATACAAGGGGGCGTGGGCGACCTCGTGTCGGGTCACGGGGTTTGCTTTTTATCACCGATTCACCCTTGCGTCCTGTTATCTCATGAAGGTCAGCCTGGATCAATCCACGGCGAGCCTGGGGGTTCTGTTTGAGCGCACGAGTGCTTTCCTTGAATCTGACAGCTCAAAGGTTTTCCGCGTGTGTGTGAGTGAATTTTGCCAGCCTGCCACCGTGTGGTGATGTCGGCTATTTCCGCGTGGGTAGTCATGGGGTTAAGTCTAAATATTCCACAGGGACGTCATCGCCCGCGCATGCGCATGCCAATCGACGCAAATCTTGCCACCACGTACACGATTTCCGACTGCACTTTGACGCATCCCAATGCTATACAAATTTGCATATTCATGACGTATACGAGGATTTGGAGATGTCACACCTAAAATGCCGGGTTTTTATTTATGCTAACTGGGGAATTCACGAATTACTGGGTATAGTTGCTCCACGTGACATGCCTTCAACTCTTTCTGAACAACCGTCCGGTAGCAACACTTAACTGGATGCCGTGTCCTGGATCCAGCCAAGTCGTCGGGGGTCACGGGCATTACAGGTTTCAATTGCAATGTTTGTATTCCGTCCAGCTACATGTAGGATGTTGAGGGCTGCTGCATCACGATGACGTGATACAGTTGACGAACGGACGATACACGGGAGCGTGAGTGACCTCGTATCGGGTCAAGGGATTTATTTAATGTCATAGTTTGATTATGTCTCGCTTAAAAGTATCCGGCCTATCTCGGCGTGACATAAACGGCACACAACGGACCACAGGGTATAATTATCTTGAGTCTCAAGTCAATTTCCTTTCAGGGTGGAATGTTATCCCCGGTTCCATATATTAATCAGCCTCCTGAGTTCAGTTGCGCTGTACTATTACCCCGTACCATTTAAAGCAGGAGGACATCTCGTAGACACGTGGTGATATGGTTTAGTGACCCAGTGCCCGGGGAGAATTCACGAGTTTACCCAGGCTAGCGGTTATTGCCGTATCCCTTCCCAAGGTCAAGAACCCTCGACTCGGCGCCTTCGGCCGGGTGGCATGTTTGATAGGAAACAGGTGTTTGGCGTTTGATTGGAGAGCGAGAGAGACATAGAGAGAGAGAAAAGGAGAGAGATAAGAGAGAGAGAGAGAGAGAGAGAGAGAGAGAGAGAGAGAGAGAGAGAGAGAGAGAGAGAGAGAGAGAGAGAGAGACGGAGAGAGAGAGAGAGAGACAGAGAGACGGAGAGACGGAGAGACGGAGAGACGGAGAGACGGAGAGACGGAGAGACGGAGAGACGGAGAGACGGAGAGACGGAGAGGAGAGACGGAGAGACGGAGAGACGGAGAGACGGAGAGACGGAGAGACGGAGAGACGGAGAGACGGAGAGACGGAGAGACGGAGAGACGGAGAGACGGAGAGACGGAGGAGACGGAGAGACGGAGGACGGAGAGACGGAGAGACGGAGAGACGGAGAGACGGAGAGACGTAGAGACGGAGAGATGGAGAGACGGAGAGACGGAGAGACAGAAAGACAGGGAGACAGAGCGACAGCGGGGAAGAGACCGGGGTATTCCCACCTTGACTGTTTGCACATCTTACCGCTGAGTGACGTGGGGCCCCAGCAGATCTCCTAAGTTACTTTAATTCCCGATGGAAAGAAGGGGGTTATTCAGCATGTGGTGAGCCAGAAGCCCTGTCATCTTCATTAACGTCTTTCCGGAACCAGGTGGTTCTCCCGTCATCTAAACTCTCCTCAGTAATGCGCGTGCGTGTATATGTATTCATTTCTACCATGCATTTCGAAGCCATAAACATTCATGTATCATCCACACCATTCATCCATTAATTCCATCCATTAATCCTTAATAACCATACTCCACAACACCCCTGCCCGCCACAATTCGCTCCTCCCCTTTACCCTTCCCGGGGCTAACGGCTACCAATCCTCCGCTGGTTGGAGCCATTACGTACACAAAACCGGTGGCGGACGGTTCACATGGTTGGCATGATGGGTGAAGGGTACTTCGCCACTCCCTGGTCTGATTCACTCACATTTCGCGATGTTAACTCGGCTTTCGCTGTCTTTCAGGAGTGGCCGTGTAGATCAGAACGCGAGCGAAGTTCACAGTTTAACCACCATCACTTCACTCAATAGGTCGCGAGCGACTCCCGAACGATTCCGTTGGATGAGAGAGCTTTTCGGCGATTCCGTCGAATTGTCCTTTCTACTGCGTCGCAGTCGTATTTATACCCACTCCTCACCGGCGGGTTATCTGTAATCTGGTTTTCTTCCTTTGTTGCTGGTGGCTTGACCGGTGATCGCTGATGGCCGCTGGTGACTGCTGGTGACGGCTGGTGACTGCTCACAGCTGATTGGTGGTTGGCGGTTCTGGCTGTCCAAAGCGGTGGCTGCTTCTAGGCTACTGGGTTAGGCTGATACTCTGTGGCCAGGCGGAAGTATTTGCTTACTTTGCCAGCCATACAGAGTGGCTGCTGTTGGCAGTAGGTATGCGCGTTTCTGCGGTGATAGGCTTTTTTCACCTTCAAGTTTCTCCCGTCGGCGCCTGGTTTCCGGTCTGTGGAGGCTCGAAGTCTCGCGGGTCGGCCGCATCGCGACCGCATCAAACGCCGTATTGAAAATGTAAGCCGTTTTACAGTTTCGATACTGGTTGGGATGCCACACCCTTATTATCATCGTCACCCAAAATCGTTGGCTGGCAGACATGTGAGATACGGAACCTGCAGCAGGTTTTCAGGATTGTTTTCCCAATAATTTCAGGCTATCACCCAATAATTTCGACTTTTAACATGGGGGACCATGAAATATGCGTCCCATCGATTTGGTGCTTCCCATTACATTATGTATTTTGCACCTGAATAATTTTCAAAAATTAACAGTGATCCATATATATATATATATATCTGGATCACGGGTGATACATTCTGAAGATTATTGAGGTTCAAAATACATAAAGTTAATGGGAAGCACCGAATCGATGGACGTATACTCCATGCAACCCCATGTTGAAAGTCTTAATTACTGGGAACAGATAGGGGGCATTTGCCCCTCAAAAATATATCAAAGGACACCCCTGGTCTAGATGCATATGAATGCAAAATGGAAAACAATCCTGAAAACTTGCTGCAGGTTCCGTAGCTGCCAGCCAGCCAGCGGTTTTGGGTAACGGTGATAATAAGGGTGTAATATTCTAACCAGTAACGCTACCTCGGCAGGTAGCCGAAATATAATGTTGCCGGCGCCTTTCCCTGGCCGGAGGGGAACCATCTTCCCACGAGAGGCACATGCCTCCAGTGTTTACGCCCCTGCACCGAGTGAGGAGGAATTATTTTGCAACAGTTATCTCTTACTTGCAGCTATCTCCTACCCCTCCTTCGCAGCCATGATCTTCAGTTGGGTCTGTCTCATTATACTGCTGCAGCTACCCGTGGCACCGCGAGAGAGCTGCGGCGCTCGACATGAAGGCAGTCAGCATGGGTTCAAGCAGAAAATGATAGTGTTAGGGAAAAATAAGCTCATATTCGTGGACAAGATTCTTCAAGCTTTTAAACGAACCCGACTTTGTCCCATTTTGATGATATTCAAGATCGGAAATGTGTGGAAAACACAGAAGTTTGGCTGGAGGGCCTACGGGACTGAGCAATTGTCCAGCCTATGTGACGTCACCGATTGCCAAACAATATTGGAGATGCTCGAGAGTTGACAGCAACGCCGCATGCGCCACTTGACTGGATTCGTCATTTCTTTCATCATCATCCTTGCTCGACAATTCTGGTGTGGTCTTTTCTATAGCCTTGGTGTGGTTTAAGGCCTATCGAGTCTGGTGTGGTTATCTTTTTTTGCAGTTGCCTGCGGCGAAGGATATTGAGGACCTGAATTTGATAATTGAGGACCTGAATATGCGCAAAATCTGAAATATTCATGACTGTCACATTTTTTTATATTGCGTCAGAAGTAAAATAAATTTGGTGACCTGATGCATGCTTAGGTGCCTAGGTACCTACCTATACATGTGAGTTGTGATGCCAGCTCCAGTTGTGCATATTGTCATTTCAAATTAGGGTGCCAGGGTATTTTGCAGTTCCAGTGGTAGGTACGTACCTAGGTAGGTAGGTACCAAAGTACATACCTATGTAGGTACTTAAGGGTAATCTTTACCTTTCGGCCGACACATACTGCCAAGGTTAGTGATTTGTAAAGAGGTGTACAGTGGGGAACAGTGACGTCACAGGAGTGAGGGAAGTGACGTCACAGGAGTCGGGTGTCTGTAAAGATTACCACCTAACCTAGACTAAGATAATGCAGCATAATATACAAAATGTATCATAGCATAATATAATATAATCTAACCTAACCTAACTGGAAGACCAGAATCCTCTGAAGCACTTGTGACATCGTGACGTCACTTCCCTGACTCCCGTGACGTCACTGTTCCCCACTGTACACCTCTACAAATCACTAACCTTGGCAGTATGTGTCGGCCGAAAGGTAAAGATTACCGTACTTAAGTACATACCTACATAGGTAGGTAGGCAGGTACCTAAGTACCTACATTCCTAGGTAGGTAGATACCTACCTACCTAAGTAGGTGCATACCCTGGTAGGTACCTAGTTAGTTAGGTACCTAAGTAGGTACCTGGGTACATATATAGGTAGGAACCTGCCTGCTGACTATTTATTATTGCATGCATTGATATTGATGTTTAATACTGATGTTTTTTCTTACACATAATGGCATTGGGTATTTCATTAGGTAAAATTTTGATAAAAGGTGTTTTGGGAATCTTTGGGAATACCTTTTTTCAGAATGTGATGTTTATGAACATGACTAAGGCCTTTGACAAGGTACCCCATAGATGGTTAATGATGCAGCTTCAGGTCCATGGTATTGCAGGTAGCATCCTAAAATGGATACAGTTGTGGCTTTCAGATAGACAGCAGAGAGTGATGCTAAATGGTACAAAGTCATCATGGCAAAATGTTCTTAGTGGAGTCCAGGGGTTGGTACTGGGGCCACTATTGTTCATTATATATGTGAATAGCATTGAATGTGGCCTAAGCAGTAAGGTTTTGAAATTTGCAGATGATTTGAAGATCTTTAGGGCAATAACAGGGCACAATGAGCAGGTTTTGCTGCAGAAAGACTTAGACGAGCTAGTGAAGTGGTCCGAAAAATGGCAAATGAAGTTTAATTTTGATAAGTGCAAAGTCATGCATGTAGGTAGGCAGCATATGAAGGCTCAATACTTGATGGGTGGCCAAGTACTATCTGTGACTCAGCAGGAGAAGGACTTAGGTGTTATTTTGAACACAAAATTGGGGGCATCAGAACAGACCAAAGAAGCCAGGAAGAAGGCACTAAGAATGCTTGGGGCAATACAGAGGAATGTGTCATACAAAAGTGAGGAGGTCATCAGGAAGCTTTACTGTGCATATGTCAGGCCACATTTGGAATACTGTGTCCAAGCTTGGTCCCCTAGTTATGAGAAAGATTGTTGGCTTTTAGAGAGAGTACAAAAGAGGGCAACAAAAATGGTTAATGGTATAGGCAACCTGGCATATGAGGAAAGATTGAAGAAATTGAATATGTTTTCACTTAGATATAGAAGGCTGAGAGGAGATCTCATCAAGGTTTTTAAATTTGTTCATGGTCAGGAACAGGGATATCTCAGGGAAATGTTTGAATTTAACAGAAATGATGCAATTAGAGGTCATCAATTCAAAATTAAAGTTAATCACAGCAGGACAAGGTTAAGACAGTCTTTCTTCACCAACAGGGTAGTAGAACACTGGAACCAGCTGCCAGGAACCATTGTCAGTAGCAACACACTGAATATCTTTAAAAACGGCATAGACAATCATAAGAATAGGGGGCTTGTTTTTCTGTATTCCAGGGAGGAGTTGAGAGGAGTTTGATATTGTTGAGTGTGTTACGCAACAGCAAGTGAGTCTCTTATTAAGTCTAAACGCTTTATAACTTTATATAGGGTGTACCTAGCAGTGGATTCAGCACCTTCCTTCAGGATGTGATACTGATGAGATTGTCTATGGTAGCACAATGGATATGATGGGAGGAGTTTGTAATTGTTGAGTGTATTATGCAATAGCAAGTGAGTCTCTTATTAAGTCTGAATGCTTTATGAATTTGTGTGGGGTGTGCCTAGTAGTGGATTCAGCACCTTCCTTCAGGATGTGATGCTGATGAGATTGTCTATGGTGGCACGATGGGTGTGATGGGGGGAGCTTGTGATTGTTGTGGGTGTTATGCGGTAGCAAGTGAGTGGTGCTAGATAGGCTGGGATATATAGCTTCCTAGGAACTTGGGATAAGGGATTGATTGGGGTGGGAGTATGTACATTCCTAGTACCTTTTCTAGATAGGCTTAACCCAGATGGGCCCCTGTGGCTCTTATTAAGCCTTAATACTTTATGACTAAGAAGATGTGACCACTCATTTTTGGTGCTGATGCTTACTTTTCAATTTGGACGATGAAGTCACCTTGGTATGGTGTAATTAAGTCATCAGTATGGCACTGAGTCTTTGACTGGCTAATGCTACAAATGGTTTACATACCTTAATGAGATGGTCAAAGTAGCTTAGCCTAAACTAACCTAGCCTAACCTAACCTAACCTAACCTGCTTACCTCTTGGTTTATCATAGCTATGATTTATATAATGTGCCATGAGGTTAGGTTGACTGGGTAATGCTACAAATGGTTCACATACCTTAATGAGATGGTCAAAGTAGCTATACCACCTAACCTACTACCTTTCAGTTTAGCATAGCTATGATTTATATAGTGCACCAGTTAGTAATAGACCATCCATTAAGGTTGAACCATGTAGCATTAGCCAGTTGAAGCCTCAGTGCCATACCTATGACGTCATCACACCATACTGATGTGACGTCATTGTTCAAATAGAATAGTAAGCATCAGCACCAAAAATGAGTGGTTGCATCTTCTTAGTCACATTCATAAACATTGTATTCTGAAAAACAATTCCAAAAAATCCCAAAACACCTTTTATCAAAAATTTACCTTTAATTACACTTACATTTAATTACATTTAATTCAATCCCCTTGGCACTGCATATATCATTCAGACCATACTGTGACCATGCTACTGACATGTTCAGGTGCAATTACCTAGTCATGAGTTTCAAATTTATTCCTTCAATTTAGGAGAAGGTAAATTTGTGTGCTAAATGAACACATATTTACAATAGGATATGCACATACTAATGCCATGTTTATTTGCATGGTTATGATGATATGACCAGCATTTTCATTACAAATGCTTACCTTACAGACACAGCCATGCTTTGCTTGTTGCATTGCATTGGAGGAAAGTTTACTTTTGGTCCAATATTGCATTTCAAGAAGAAATTGTACACACATTTCTGTACCGGATTAAGATGATGTGACCATTCATTCCTGTGGAAAATGCATCCTTTTCAGTTAAAGTTAGAGATAAACACTTGCATAACACCTAAAGTAACCTTTCTTAGCCTTGCCTAACCTAGGCAAATATATAGAAGCCCCATGGCTATGTTATGATGAAAGTTGTTTTTCTGTTGTTTTGTGATGTGATATGAATGAGTTTGATTCTCATATCCTTTGGGAATTGAAGTCTTTAAATATAAGCACTTCATGTTGTTACTTATAGCTCAATGAGCAGTCATTTCACCAAGAAAAGAACATCAAAACTATTCAAATTGGAAATTGGAACATTGGAAGAAAAAAAACACCAGAAAACAGAGCATTTTTGGCAATGCAGATTCATGTTATCCCTACTCTTTCCTTCACGAAATTCATGCAGTGTACAGAAAAGTGGGATTTTGGGTGGTGAATACATTGAAGAATGATGTTGAATTGCAAAAAATAACTGACCTAACCTAACCTACTGATATGGGAAGACCTAAAATGTAGGTACTGATTTCTGTCCCAAGAAGGAAATATGTATGTAACTGTTTCAGTTAGAGCAATTTTTGTCTTCCTGCTTTTGACCAGTCAAAATTCATATAGGTCATAATCAATCATTTCTTATTTGCATAACACCCTGATGCACTACAACTACTCCTGAACTACAACTACTCCACAACATACAGGCATATATTGAAATAACCCAAAAGGGACATGCATCTTCCTTCCTTGGGATAGCATTAATGTTGGATCACATAAAACCTAAAGATATTGGTGTAAATATATGGATCAAGGTAAAATTAGATTTTTTGGAATTTCTTTTTTGAACACGGTATTTTAACGTAAAAATGGTGATGCAACCACTCATTTTCTCTGCAAATGATTACTTTTCAGTTGGCAAAAAATTTCACGATCATAATCTTCACTGCAAATATAGCACATCTCATATAATTATCCGTACCTGGTGTGTCACAGACGTGATAAAGAAGAAATTCAACACTTCATGCACTCAATTTAATGCTCTTTGTCATAGAAAACCTTATGTTTCTGCCTTAATTCGACATTTGTTTCCGAGAATGAATACTCTTAACCTGATATGTCTGCAGCCAAGGCTGGAAGTTCCTTGCGATGCTGTCTTATTTATTTTTCATATATTTGATGTCATGGCAGACAAACTTGTTTTTGACTTTTCTGGTTTTCTGGCTAGGTTAGGTTAGGTTGGATTATATTATGATATAATATATTTTATATTATGCTACATTAAGTGCCATTCTTACACTGCATATTGTTACTGCATATACTGGAGAACACTGCTGTGTTCTGCTTACAGTAAGAGTTCAAAAATTACATATGAATAGATAGATAATATAAAAAAATTAAGTAACCTAACCTAACCTAGAGTAGGATAACATAGCATAATATCTAAAATATATTATATCATAATATAATATAACCTAACCTAACTGGACAACCAGAACTGTCCGAAACAAATGTTTTGGCAATGATGTCATAAAATATATGAAAAATAAAATAATACAGCATCGCAAGGAACTTCCGGCCTTGGCTGTGGATGCGTTGGGTTGCGAGTATTCATTCTCGGAAATAAATGTAAAATTAAGGCAGAAACATAAGGTTTTCAATGTCAAAGAGTATTCAATTGCATGCATGGAGTGTTGCATTTCTTCTTTATCACATCTGTGACACACCACGTACGGATAATTATATGCCATGTGCTATATTTGCAGAGTGAAGATTATGATCATGTATTTGTTTGCCAACTGAAAAGTAATGATTTGTGGAGAAAATGAGTGGTTGCATAGTCATTTTTATGTTAAAATACCCTGTATGAAAAAAAATTTACAAAATCAATTTTATGTAGATCGACATATATACCGATATTGGATTGCCTAAAGTATACTGATCTTGGATCACATAGTGCCCACCAATGTTGGATTATGCAATATTATTTCATCATCAAGGGAGTCTACATCATCATTGTCAAGCTAAATGGCATAATTGTAATAGTGAATATCTTGCTTATGTGTGATTTTGCA
This sequence comes from Ashinkailepas kermadecensis, assembly GCA_034440615.1. NCBI lineage: Eukaryota > Metazoa > Arthropoda > Thecostraca > Neolepadidae > Ashinkailepas > Ashinkailepas kermadecensis. Next base: position 100,580 of record JAOTOM010003346.1, on the reverse strand, counting down.
GTGAAATGTTAAAGGTAGAGGTTGTTTGGTAAGCTTCAACAAATCCAGTCCATGCATTTTTGTCCGCAATTTGTGCACAGGGCTTCTATGTAAATGCAATTTTTTAATTCTAATTTTTAAGAAATTCCAGTCACCTTTCCAGTGATAATGATGCATGGTGACATCATCTTGATGATGTTCAGACATGTTCCTACCCTTTTGTCCTGAAATGCCATATAATGTTTTGGGAAAATAACCAGATGACTACCTTCTGCATCATCCAAAATTTTCCCCATACCATCTGCTGATATCATTTCCACCAGTGTGCATCCTCTTCACATGTCATGAGCCTGATCATGCTTTGAACAAATGACTGCAGTCAGGGCACCATGGCACCAAAAAATACTCTACACTAGCAGGATTATTCTCCCCCCCCACCCCACCCTCAAAGAAAAGTTCAATAATCTTGTGATGCATGGTGGCACACCTTGTGCAAGTTGCTCCCCAGCTGGGCAGTGGCCAGGTTGCTTCATGGACAGTTGACATGGAGGAATATATTGTCAGAACAACTGAGAGTGGGGAGGCAGAGAGGGGGTGGGAAGGGCTTGGTAACTGGATGTAAACTTAGGACAGTAAAACCAGAGCATGAGTGGAGGTATGTGAACAGAGCATAAGGGGTCAGATGTTTGGACCTGATGTAGCATATCTTTATCAGAAAACATTTAATGACTTGATAACTTGACTGGTTCTACTTAAATATGAAACATTTAAACAGATACATCAGCACCAGTATTCTTGACATATTCTTGACAGAACTGGAAACCATTCTTCAAGAAGGGAATTATATGCAAGGTGTGTTTTCTGAGAAGTTGGTTCCAGATACTGGTCATGGGGAAAAGTTTTGAATATTGTATGATGCATCATAAGTAATCATCAAAAGTAATTGGAACTCACCTAATTATTATATTTCTGCAATGTGGCTTGTGAATGTCAAAGAAAAAACATTCTGACAATTATGCTTCCTTCTGTGGGTACACAAAGCATCCAAAGTAAATGGTACACTCATGCTAAATACACAAAGTTCATTAAAATGATGAAACCTAGTCATTTTTACATCTAAGCTCACATATACTTCGTATTCACTTTTCAGAAAGGTGTTCGATATGTACATCAGCTGTCATCAGTCATCAGCAAGCATCAGTTTGTCAGCTCCATTACAAAAGGTGTTGTTTGAAGTCTTGCCATCTTGATACCACCAGCTATAAAGCACCACTTTGTTCCTTTAATAATGAAGTTTGTTAGGTTTTGATTCAATGAAAAGTTACCACATGACCAATGCAGTGAATGTGCCCTAATGTGCCCTAAAGCCCAGATGCAATCAGAAGTTACAAACATGGGTTCTCAAGCCACAGTTCCCAACTTTGGAAAATATAGATCCTAGTTATGGAAGTCCTTTCCAAAATTAAGAAATAATAAGGAATGCAAAATACAATCTCATTTCCAAACTGAAAATGAGCATTGTGTTTTGTGTTTCACTGTAGGCTCTTCTGTGATAATATATGATGGGATACAATGGAGTTCTGTCATTGAACTTGCTTAAAGCACTCACCATGTCCTGCCAGAGATAGCTTCACTGCAGTGTTTTAATTATTGTGGTTATTGCATTGGGTTGGAAAATATGCCAAGATCTAGACACAATCTATCTAGACACCATTCCAAATATTTCCAACCTGATGTGTAAATGTTTTGAAAATGTTTGTCAAGACCCACTTTTCCACATCTTTGGCCTAAAATATCCATATTTTCAATATTTTGGCATGCTCCCTTTGCATACATACCATCCAGAGTGTACTATTTTGTTTTTTTCTCCAGATTTTTAACTCTGGCACTTTGTGTTTGATCTAAAAATCGATCCGACGTGGACTGTGCTATGATGGCCCAAGTTCATTTCAACAAATAATTTTACCCATGGTTGCTGCAGTGATGCAGATGATGTAACATGTCTTGATTAGATTACTTTTGTTCACCTACCAGCTGGACTTGCTGGGCCGAACAGTGAGTGTGTTGTTTGACTCAACTCACATTCCTTCACAAGTGGTTTGCAAGTCTGACACTACTATGGGACTGCACCGATGTCTTGCTTATTGATAAAATTCATCAAATTCCATTTCAGTGTAAACTTTGGACGAGTGGAGCTGACAGATCCTGTTCAGCCATGTCGCGCCATCGAAATGTCCGTGGACTGAATTACGATGATGGTAAGGTATCTGTGGTTTCTCCTATTAGTAAGAACTCTAGCAGGGCCAATAATTCGGCCCCAAAGCTTGAATATTGTACTTCTATGGATGAAGACAGCAGTGCATGAATGCTCATATATGCATTACTCTGATCACTCACTTATTCATCAATATTCTATATATCTATATATAAAGTTAGTTAGTTAGGAAATTTCTTTTTTCCTGATAGATGTGGTGAGAAAAAGTAGAGACCATGTGTGAAGTTGGTCTTCATTGGCAGAGAAAACAAAGTAGACAAGTAACTTATGTAGATGCGAATACTTCCCTGCCTATGATCTTGAACTGAAAGTTCGAGCCTTTAACACGCGCGCTGGGGGGGGGGGGGGGCTCTGGCATAACGCGGCCCGGAGGGGGCATTCGTTCCCCGGTATTCGGGCCAGTTGCCAACTGACGCTCCCAACCTGGGGCTAAATGCGAGTGCGCGAAGCGACTCGAACCCTGTCGTGCCAGGACAGGGGAGACCAGTGCAGGCCAGCGCTCTGAACAACTGAGATACTGGGGCAGCTGTAATCTTCCTTATTCATCAACTATGTGTCTATGAGCATGCTTTATCATACCATGCGAAAAATCCCAAAGCAACATTAGAGTTTTCATTCCAACATTTCATTTCACATTTCATTCCAACAACATTCTATATGCCCTCACATCAGAACCAGAGTATAGCCTACATTTGAAATAGTGCTGTACCTCGTTCAGCAAAGCTGTGCTGTGCTGAACTGTGCTCGTGACATTGTTTCGGCCACCGACCGCAGAGTACGACGGCTACTACGACGTGTACGGCCACAGCGTGGACGACGAGTACGCGCTGTCGCCCTCCTCGGTGGAGCGGGAGTTCACGTTCGACCGCAGCGCGCGCCAGCACAACATGGACGCATTTCTGCACTGCGACCGCACCATTGCCGAGGAGACGGAGGTAGGACGCAGGGTGCCAGGGTAGGGTTGGATTTGCGCCTTCCGTTTCTAGATGACCAGGGCATATAGGATATAGGATATGCCCTTATCACAGGAATCAGAATTAAGCGCATCTGCCATCCATCCCCCCAGGAACCCGGTGTCACCTGCGGTGAACCATCGCTTGCAGTAATGTGTGAGGGTGACGTGCCACCCGAGCTGTTCCGGTTGAAGGCCTTTGGCCTTCAACTAAGCACGACTGTCGATGATTCAAATAAGCAGGAAGGTCAACAAATGACTGGAGCGAGATGTGCTTCATATGTGGTACCTCTGTTGGATGCCTTTTTTACCTCATCTCAGTGTGACAGCATACAGCTGGCAGCTAGTTGGGATCAGCAAAGCGTTCTCTTATATCGAGATTTCGCGGAATGTTTTATATGCGATCCTATCAGATTCTCTTCTCAGTCTCTTGGCACTGACAAGTTTTTATCCTCCACTCTCTTCTGCTTGACATCCCGACACGTCTCACTACTCCGGATCGAGATGGAAACATCATACGTTTATGCTCAATTTCAAGCAATATCTGAGTATCCGAAAATGAACGTGCCGATTCTGCAGCGAAATTGACATCCCTGAACCCCCTAACATGTGCTTTCCCACGTCTAGCCAGATACCATATCTGGAAGATTTCAACATACATGCGGGCCAGGTGGAAGAGTATGTGGAATGCAGAGACCAACAACAAGCTGCACGAAATTAAGCTACGCTCTGGAGATTGGTTGCCGCCCTATCGCAGAATCAGGACCTTGCCGCCGGAACGGTCACCTCGCACCAGGGTGGGAATTAAGGCACTTCTTAAGAAATTTTATCTCTGAAAACATTTTTGCACTCCGGGTTCATACTGGATAGGATGGGCTTCACATGTACTCCGACACAAATGTGGGAACACAGATATCAATAAAAACAAACAGAACGACACCCAAAAAAAAAACGCTGGTTATTCCACTTACAGTCACCACTCAAACTAATCACTTTTTGTAGCAGTCAGCAGCCGGACCACAGCTTCACACACTCCATCAATCTCAACCACCGGAATTGCCGACAACAACGCGCCAACAGCAACTTGCAAGATGATGCACATGCGCACTGAGAACACTGTTCTCCGGCTTTGGAGCCGCGTCTCGGAAAACCTGTGTTCCTGCCACCCTATAGTGGGAAAGTTTGACAGTTTTAAGAGACGTCCTCCGGAGGCCCGGAGGCCACCGATCAGAATTGGCTGCGTTAGCGTTTTCTGTTCTGAAATCTGTCTGTCAACCAATCAATGCAAGGTATTTTTATATGACGTCATAACCATTAGCATCTTTGAACACATGGTTAACAGTGTCATACTGTAAACACAAAACCTTGACTGATCCTTTGCTTTGATCACATCCAACTGTGGCGTGTGCGGTAGCGGAGTTGCGTTCGTATTACGTGGGAAATTGGCTGCGTAGGTAGGTATGCGCTCTGAGCTGAGGGTGAAGTGTGAAGTATTTTTGTTTGTTTTTCATATGGCTAGCCTTGTACTGAGACCAACAGTGAAAGGAAAACGCATTTCTCCTGTGAGTTATAAGAAACGAAACAGTGCTGATTATTACGGGTCACTGCCGGGCGGTGCCATCCATTGTTCACTTCTTTGTTCGTATGTTTTGGCATTTGATTTGACCAAAAATGAGAATGATATTACTTATGCATATTAGTAGGTACTGATTTAGGTTTTCCGGTCGGTTACTGGTAAACACATTCCATGCATAAAAAATAATGTCCATGAAAATGTACTCCGGAAGAAATCGGTATGCACTCCGACTCCCAACCCGGAAAGTAAGTTTCCCACTCTGCCTCGCACACTGTCACCTTTGGGAGGGGCACCTGACCTCCTGTAGACTCGTCTCTTGAACAACCGCCTTACTGCTCGCCCCTCGTGAAATTCTGTACTCTCTTTCGGAAGGGCCACTTTATTTCTCGTCTAGCTGCCTGATGAGATATTTCACTTCCTGCTGCCGGCTCACGGGAGGTACGCCTCGCCTCTGTTCTAACATCGCCCAGGAGAACGACCTCATCTCCGTGTGATATCCTGCCAGGACTGCCTCATCTCCACATAGCCTTACTCTAAGGTCACCCGAGCCACTATGGCGTCATCGTCTGGAGGTCCCCCTCGCTTTCATGTAACCATACTTTGATGAGCCACCTCACCTGGCTTTACGGTCGGGAGAGCCGCCTTACCTTGCCTGACCTGGCCGTCAGGAGGGCCGCGCGCCGGCCGGCCGTCAGGACTCGGTGGGCTCCGTGGTGCCGGACCACCTGGGCGAGGAGGACCGAGTGCGGCTACTCTCCTGCCTGGACGCCGTGCGCAATGTGGTGGGCGAGACGGTGTCGGACCATGCCATCTCGCGTGCCGTCCTGCGACACGACTTCGACTGCCAGCGCGCCCTGGACGCCATCTTGTCGGACGCCGTCGCCGGCATGCCCGGCTCCGGTGGGTGCCGGTGGTCACTGGACGGGTGCGCTGCCGACTCGGCTGGGTATGGTGGTCACTGGACGGGTGCGCTGCCGACTCGGCTGGGTATGGTGGTCACTAGATGGGTGCACTGCCGACTCGGCTGGGTATGGTGGTCACTAGATGGGTGCACTGCCGACTCGGCTGGGTATGGTGGTCACTGGATGGGTGCACTACCGACTTGGGTGGGTATGGTGGTCACTAGATGGGTGCACTGCCGACTCGGCTGGGTATGGTGGTCACTGGATGGGTGCACTGCCGACTCGGCTGGGTATGGGTGGCGACTGAATGGGTGTGTTCGCGGCTCGTCACCGCACTAGTACGCTGCCAACTCGGGTGGCTGTTGAAGGCCTCTTAGCAGGTATGTCCGATTTCAAACGAATGTATGCTGAAGCTAATGATCGAATAGGATTCAAATTTCCAAATGTTAAATGTTCAACCAGCTGTCCGTGACCAGTACAGTAGGCTTCCGTGAGCATTAAAGTAGTCTGACCAGTACAGTAGATTGTCTGTGACCATTGCAGTAAGCTGTCTGCGACCATTACAGTAGGTTGTCAGTTGCCAGTACAGTAGGCTGTCCGTGACCAGTAAAGTACGTTGTCTCTGACCAGAGCAGTAGGCTGTCTGTGACCAATATGGCAAGCTGTCTGACCAGTATGGCAGGCTATCTCTGACCAGTATGACAGGCTGTCTGTGACCAGTATGGTAGGCTATCTCTGACCAGTATGACAGGCTATCTCTGACCAGTATGACAGGCTGTCTGTGCCCATAGGCCCACCAGTATGACAAGCTGTCGACCAGTATGGCAGGCTTCCTGACCAGTTGACAGGCTGTCGTGCCCAGTATGGTAGGCTATCTCTGACCAGTATGGTAGGCTGTCGGTGACCAGCACAGTAGGTTGTCGATGACCAGAGCGCCGTTGCAGGAGGATCCCGCGTGTCGCGGCGCGACTCGTCAGGGAGCCAGCGCTCCGACGACTCGACCGAGCGGTCGGCCGCCACCGCTCGGTCAGCCCGACCGCAGCCGGCCGCTGCCGCTGTCCCACCTCCTCCAGGTACGTCGCCCGGCCGGATCGGGCGCCACTACCGGCGCTGCGTGGTGCAGCCTCGCCGGCTGACAGCAAGGCTCCAGCTACACTCTCGCCTGGGCCGTGCACGTGGAGCGGAACCCTTCAGCGGGATAATGTGTATGCCTGTGTGGCAATCGTTTAGTCTCATAGATTGCTAGGGGACGAGTGGTTTAGGGGTTAGATGCTCGTCTCACAATCGAAAGATTGTGGGTTCGAATCTCACCTGTCGCTACTCTTCGCCCGCTACCAATCGGCGTGAGAGATTGGCGACGCTATATGACTCAACGGTCGACGTGTCGTAAAAACCAATAACCAACCAACCAATCATAGATTGCTACGTTGGTTAGGAATGTGGTTTGGCTGCCAGATGGCCGCTACCGTGTTGTCATGAACACCAAACCAACTTGTGTAATTTAGCAATGCCTATGGTGATGGATCTTTGGGACGCCGAGGAATTTGAACAATGCAATTGCAATTCAAATCGATGCTGGTAACGCTAATATGTGTGAAAACACATGAACTTTAACCATAATAACCCATTGGCCAAGGTGGTCACTGCATTGGTAGTGTTGCGCCATTAACCTCAAATAACTGACGAGCCCATTGTCTATGAATGCTCGTGGTAGCACGCGATGCACGATGCAATCTAACACTTGCTTTTTCCTTCCATGTTTGCGCCTGCTTGCCACGTTCGGATCATTCTTCGGTAAGGTAAGGCTTCATCCGGTCCCCGGCTGTGTCGTCTCGGCGGCTAGTCTGCCGCCCCGCCTACCGGCCGCCGCTCGTCGGCGGCTGCCGGGGTCCGCCCCCGGGCTTCCCGCCGCTGCCGAGCGCTGTGACCCCGGCGCCCGCGCCGCCCCTGTTGACTCCGCCAGTCACGCCCGCCGGCCCGCCGCTCGGCACGCCGGTGTTGTGCTCGGACAGGGTCGGAGGGTGGCATGAGCCAGCGTGCTCTGAGCAGGGTGTGGCGCTGCGACAGGGGGCGCGGGCGTCGAGTGGTGATGTGCGTGTGTCGGGGTCGCCTCCGGCCGGCATCGGTAGGCCGGCGTCACGTAGCGCATCCTCGACTGGTCATCTGAGTCACATGCTCCCTGAAACCCAGTCGGCGGCCGCCTGGTTTCGGGTGGATTCAACTGCGCCTGCGCATGCGGATTCTGCTGACAACTGTCGATCTGCCGTTGCGGTGCCTTCGCCGAGAACCACGGCCGGCGCCGCCCCGCGGTCAGAGAACACTCATCCTGTGAATAACACAGCAGCCGGCAGCAGCCCTCCCGTGCATGACACAGCGGCCGGTGGCGTCCCTCCCATGGCCAGTTTACTCTCTGCGAGGGACTTGTCAGCCACAGTGCCGCATTGTGCGGCAAATCTCCCCGGGAATCGGACAACTGCCCTGGAGGAGATGGCCGTCTCTGGTGGTCACCGTTCGGCCGGGGTGCCTCATCCTAGAGAGATGACGGTTTCTCTGGATGCTCAGTCGTCCAGGGTGTTTTCCCTGAGCGAGATCGCTGACTCTCTTGATCCGCAGTCGGCGGGGATGCCGTCTGCTGGAGAGATGACGGACTCTGTTCATCTCCAGTCGGACAAGGTTTGCTCTCTTAAGGAGATGGCTGATGCTGTGGATCTTCAACTGATCAGGATTCCCTCCTTAAAGGAGATAGCTGTTGCTCAGTCTCCAAAAGTACAAAATATGAAGGAGGTGGTAGATTCTGTGGATCTCCGATCCCCCACGGTAACATCCCTGAGGGAAATGACGAACTGTGTCAATCCCCAGTCATCCAGGATACCGTTCTTGAGAGAGCGGGCGGATTCTGTGGTGAATCCCCAGTCGGTTAGGATTCCAACACTGAGGGAGATAAAGGAATCTGTAGATTCCCCATTGTCCAGGGTGACCTCTTTAAAGGAGATGGCGAACTCTGTTGGTCCCCAGTCATCGAAAGTACCATCCTTGAGGGAGATTGCGGATTCTGTAGATCCCCAGTCGGCCAGGCTTCCGTCACTGAACGGTTGTATGACCTACGCAGTCGATACTCCCCTAAACTACAATACGTCATTGAAGGGGATGGCTGATTCTGTAGATCCCCGATCCTCCAAGGTGGCATCCCTGAGGGAAATGGAGAACTGTGTTAATGCCCAGTCGTCCAGAACACCCTCCCTGAGAGAGATAGCTGACTCTGTTGATCCACAATCGTCCAGGATGCCATCCTTAAGAGAGCTGGCGGATTCTGTGCACCACCAGTCGGCCAGGATTCCCTCCCTAAGGGAGATGGCGAACTCGGCTGGTTCTCTCTCTGAGGGTATTCCGTGTCTGTTGGTGCGAGGTGAGGCCGGGCCTGCACTGGAGCCACATTATCAGCCCAGATTCCCGGCCGTGAAGCTGCCTGACGCCACAGGCGACGTGTCGCTGGGCAGGTGCGGCGCGCCGCCGTCCGCTACCGACTGGTCAGGCGGCGAGCGTCCGCTGGCGGATGGGGCTACCCCGACCCCACCGGCTGACCCGGCTGATCCGACAGACGACGGTGTGATTGACCTGAGCCAGGCGCTGCTGCTGGAGCCGCGGCGGCAGGCCGACCCGCCGCCGGAACGTGCGGTCGGCCGGCCCGCTGACATGCCGGCGTCGCTGCCGCCGGCGTCGCTGCCGCCGGCGGTGTTGCCGGCGCCGGCGGCCTACCTGCGAGGAGCGCCGTCCGCGCTGGCTCGCTGCATGCCGAACCACCGCCGACGCGCCGGACACGGCCTCAGGCCGCGCGTCGTGCTGTGGACGGTCTCGGCGCCGCCGCCGTTCAAGTTCGACTCGCCGTCGCCCGACGACGAGGTGCGCGCGAAGCAACAGCGCGTGTCGGCTAAGGTGTGACCGCACCGCGAGCTGCAGACGAGCTCGCGTGTCGGCCGCGCCGTCGCGACAGGACGGTGCTGCTCGACCGGCTCGGAGGAGCTCACGTGTCAGCGGAGCTGTGGGCGGCCCCGATCTGGAGCAGCGTGTAGACGCAGATGTGACCGCTGCCGACCTGCGGAGGAGCGGCCGATTGAACGTCCCGGTGTCGCTCTCCCCTCGACTGCGTCACGGTCTGAAGAGTGTGGCGCAACCGCTCATCATTGGTGTCTAAGTCATTTATGTCAATGTTTGATCGCTTCATCAACGCAGCATTCGTCCAAATTTACTTCATGGGAAGATGCACCATTGGGACTTTCATTTCATTCATTGGCTTTTGTCCAGAAAGCAAGTACAAGTTTGTGGAAACTAGTGTGGCTATGTAGTGTTCTCTATGTCATGTCATGTTAATTCCTACCGAAGCAAGTGAGCACGGATATCCACACCGCTTCATTTCACGTGCCTGAAATTATTCGCCGCAGATAAATAAATGCCTGCCTGTACTGCACTGGTGAACTCGGCGTTGCTGTCCTCTAATGGGCAATCCAGTAAGGTCTGCTTCACACAGTTGTTGCAACGGCGCTAGGGGGTAGCTGGCTCGTTCTGCTCCCGTCTGGTTGATCATTCCAGTGGGACTCAGGTCCCCTCATGTGTACTTATTCATGTGCCACCTCCAGTACCGGGATGTATGAACTAGGGAACCATGTTGGCCGCCGGTAGTGCCGATGGGCCCAAGTCCCGTACATTCATGTGCCACCTTCAGCACCGGGATGTGTGAACTAGGGAACCATGTCGGCCGCCGGTAGTGCCGATGGGGCCTTAGTCCCGTACATTCATGTGCCACCTTCAGCACCGGGATGTGTGAACTAGGGAACCATGTCGGCCGCCAGTAGTGCCGATGGGGCCTTAGTTCCGTACATTCATGTGCCACCTTCAGCACCGGGATGTGCGGCCCTGGCGATGGGCCCAAGTCCCGTACATTCATGTGCCACCTTCAGCACCGGGATGTGTGAACTAGGGAACCATGTCGGCCGCCAGTAGTGCCGATGGGGCCTTAGTCCCGTACATTCATGTGCCACCTTCAGCACCGGGATGTGAACTAGGGAACCATGTCGGCCGCCAGTAGTGCCGATGGGCCCAAGTCCCGTACATTCATGTGCCACCTTCAGCACCGGGATGTGTGAACTAGGGAACCATGTCGGCCGCCAGTAGTGCCGATGGGGCCTTAGTTCCGTGCATTCATGTGCTACCTCCAGTACCAGGATGTGCCGATGGGCCCAAGTCCCGTACATTCATGTGCCACCTCCAACGCCGGGATGTGTGAACTAGGGAACCATGTCGGCCGCCGGTAGTGCCGATGGGGCCTTAGTCCCGTACATTCATGTGCCACCTTCAGCACCAGGATGTGTGAACTAGGGAACCATGTCGGCCGCCGGTAGTGCCGATGGGGCCTTAGTTCCGTACATTCATGTGCCACCTTCAGCACCGGGATGTGTGAACTAGGGAACCATGTCAGCCGCTAGTTCCGACATTCATGTGCCCCTTGTTGACCATGTTGGCCGCCGGTAGTGCCGATGGGGCCTTAGTTCCGTACAGAATTGGACAGCTGCACGCTGAATTTGTGTTTTGTGTGTCCAGAGCGTTGTCCTTTCGGGAAAAGTATCCTCTCCTTTCTGCTCACTGATAGGTCGTACAGTGCTGCTTGACGATGAAATAATGCAAACTTAGTTCACTTTAATAAGTTGTCCAAGAACTTGCTGGTTCTTTAGCGTATTATTTGGAGAGTGACTGGCATGAACATAATTATAATAATTAACCTTAACCTGGCCAGGGGAGGGGATCTCGAGAGCACCCCTCTCCCCTCAGATTTTTATGTGAACGCGGCAGAACGAGTAGGCGCAGAGACACGAAATTTTCAGTAGCTTATTATAGATCTGTTTTGCATATTCTGTGAACGTCCAGGTCCACGTCATTGAAGGTTAATGACCTGGAACGGGTCAAAGGGAGTGGTATTCCAAAATATTATAAGTGCCGCCAATGCTGTAATTGCAACACACATGCACCAAACTCGGTATCTGCTGTTCTTTCATTAAGGCAAACACTCCCATCTGGAAATGCTAATTATGGTAAAGTTTACTGACCTGAGGTCGGGTCAATTCCCGTGTATATTTACCGCATTCGGTACAATAATTTAATTTGGGGGTAATATTTCACTCTGAAAATGATAAAAAGCATGAAATAAGCATTCTGGGTAAAGTTCCATCTTGCACAAAATATTGCTATGGATGCAAAATGACCACAACAGTCGCCGCGCCCCAAAACCCAACTAACTAACGAACATAATGTTGCTGTCCCTCGCCAAGTGATGCCTGAATTCGGTTTTAGCGCCGCCTAATGCGTGTGGTATGACATTTGATGGCCATTGAATGACATGAGATTACCTGGCATCGTGTAATTGACCTGGTTTGACTTCCTACTTCCTAAGCTTATGTACTCACTTCCTATATTATATTACTTCCTAAGCAATGTACACTTAGGCAAAGGCTGAAGAGGTCTGTTGATCAATTTGCACATTGTCTCAGTGTGACCTGAAGTTAGGTCACATGGTTAGAATCTGGGCAGTTTGCAAACATGTTTCGGTATTATATCAGTTCTTCTTGGAGCACAATTGTATGCTTCAATAGTGATGTTGTAGACATATTGATGCTTGAGCTTACTGACATGACCACATGGCGTGACCTGACGTAGCCTTATAATTTTCGGATGACAATCAGCTACAAACATTTTCTTTGAATGACTCTGTTGGAATGAGCCGATACATATTTCCCAGGTCATTCTGCAAGCTAAAAGTCACGTCACTGGGTTGACATATCATGACCGTTAGCGACCGCAGCATGGGAAAAAAGTGATATTTGCTATAGATATGCGCAGGGTATATATGATATATATGATATATGCTATGGTATATATTATATATGCTAGGCTATATCAGCCTGCCAAGGACATTTTCCCTGTGTCTCTGACATGCATGGTTCGAAAGCTAGTGTTTGTGGCTGATTCTGACCCGTCCTAATCCATCCCTTCTTGATGCTTTTTCACTATGATCAATATAAATACATACCTATGTTGATTCTTAGCGTTCAAGAGGAGTGTATTCAAGAGCGCCCCGCCCCCGCGGAATACCTAGTGCTCTAGCTTGCAGTTGTCTCCCGATCCTGCAGTACCTGGTCGTTCTCGACTCTTCATCGCTGTTAGCGGAAGCCGAAGAGGAAGGATAGTGCAGTAGCCATGTATCATGCTGGTGTGCTGGTTTATGAATACCATCATTAGCTTTCTCGAGGACCAGGCTATACCATCCTTGCCACGTGGTGTTCAATTTGATGGGATAGCTGGTATTGGATGGGTTGAAGATGTTTGTGAACCATGAACGTCTCTGCCTCATCCTGGATTACTGGAGGATTAGTCGGTTTTGGACTGTTGTAACCAAACGCTCCAATCTATCAAAATATATAGCCAGTTTGGTTTTTGACACTTCAATGTAGTGCAATGTCATATTTGGTGGGCTATTCTACACGTTTTGAGATGCTTTGTTCTCTCTTCCACCTTGTGCCATTCAATCGCACGAACTGTTGCATGAAATCTGGTTGGAATTCGAGGACACAATGGACTTGCCAATGCATGTTTTATTTTTATCCACAAAACCTCATCAAACCTTGGGTGCGGTATAAGGTCCGAACCGTTTGATTGTATGTTATTTCAGTACTGGGCTGGCTTGGGTGTAGTACGAAGATTTCGATTTGCATGGTTTGCATTGTGAAAAAAATAATGTATACAATGTTGTGTTCTAATGTGTGACGTGATTTCTGGAGCGACACGTGAATGACCTGTACACTTTTTAAAAAATGAGGTTGCATTTCAAATGCAATGGAAACGCATTATTGAATTTAACTGAAAATGTAACAGTTCATCTATTCCCGAATTGGAAACTACCGTCGTTTCCCACCATTGGTCTATCATACACATTGTTTTCCGTAGTTTCCTGTTCCTGTGGGGATTAATCCCATCAATATTCCGGCTGCGTACATCACACGATACTGCGTACTGTTGTTGTGCAGTCTATTAAATGGTACACACTTTCATATTTGCTTGCAGCATGGAACTGGCTGCCTAAGTCTGTGCTTTCATTTGTATTTTATGCTTGAGTAAGATGAGTCTCCATATGACTCGTGTAATTCCTAACTCCATCAGCGGGTATCGTCGACCATCAACATTCCAAATATCATCCGAATTCGCGCATTTATCCTACATGTCGCTCGATGCGGTCTGTTTTCAAAGATCGTTTCAGCTTCACGTGCCAAAAAAAAACATTCACACACGCTTGTTTATGCTTAATTCGGCGGACTATAATGAAGGTCGGATCCACATTTGTTTCCGACCGTGCGAACGTTCCTGATCAAATACAACTTTTGGTATTGCCAATCAAAGTGTTTCCCCAGTTCTGATAGATGTAATGCATTACGATATGCCATATATTCATGCAGATTGGAATAAGATAATACAATATCAAAAACATGCTTCCCAACTATTTTGTTTCAACCGGTTTAGTTTTGTGTTTGGTGCCCAGGGTATTAGGTCAGCCGCAACTAATTTCATAGCCAATCTTCACCATGGCATTCGTCTCATTTTTTTCACAATGGCGATCGCATGCATCTGACATGTTATTACATGTTCAGAGGCTTCGAATACTTGTCTAATCAAATGGCATCTTTCCTTTATTTTCGTAGCTGTTTTTCATTTCGAAATATAATTTTGAAAACAAACCTTCATACATCACAGTCTATGGAGTTTTCGCATCTAAACGCGGTGTGAGGTCGCCGATTCTCTTCGCCTAATGCTGTCTAGAAGAGCCGTGGTACTGCTGTGGTACAATTTCTCGTCGGTTTGTCGAAGAGTGTATTTGTCACTGCTTAAGAACTTCGTAAAGCCACTTGCCATGTTTTACTTCTCGGGAGAGGGGGGGATTCTTGTTTGCTTGATGTCGAGATGACGTATCACGGAACAAGTGACATTTAGGCAAGCGCATTGTTGGTTGGGTGTGTGTTTGTATTAAAATGTAGAAATCCGAGCTGGTGTGTAGCTCCAGCTACCAATTAATGTGTAAAATGAACTAAGCGTGAAAAGATGCGAATGAAATAAATATGAGAACGTACAACTAAAGTAATGTACGACACAAAGTAAAAGTGTGAACGCCGTCGACACAGAGGCCTTTGTCCGCTACCTGAGGAGGTTGTTACGGACGCCACCACCATTACCACTGCCAACTCAGAACTAGGTGAGGCACACGGTTTTGAGAGATGTCACTCATTTGCATTGTATGTTCTGCTAGATGTTGCATGTTCGGAAGATTCCTTTAACACTGATTCCGTTGCGCACCGCGCACGTGTCAAGTTTTGCGACCGTCTGACATCTGCCCGGAACAGAATGGAAGAAGTCGAGAATCTCGGCCACTCCATTCCAGCTCCGTCCTGTAGGCCGTCGGCGGTGCGTTTGTTTGATCTATGTGGACGTCAGACGGCCGTAGAACCCGAAACGTGTGCCGTGTGCAACGGGCTACTGTGTCTGCTGAGATGTCTGAGTATTACTAGGCAGTCTTCTCGACACCAGATCTTTATTTTCGTGGCTTCATTGCTGTCGCTTCTCTCCAGTCTGGAGAAGCCATGGAGAAATTCTGTGCCGATCACATGATCTTAGTCGGTCGTGCTTGACGTGCTCCACCGGCTCCTCCCTGAACACGGCCTCTTCGTATTCAGTCACACCTCACCCAACCCGGTCACGACCGGACATGACCCAGCCTGAACCCGCACGTTGCCCAGCAATCGTGACCCGCCTCGCTCCCGACCTGATTCCACCATTACCCAACCCCGACGAAGCGCAGTGAAGCAGCGCTGCTGACCAAATCCAGAACCCACTCGACCCTCCTTCCCGTCCGACCACCGTGCCGCCGTCAGAGCAGCCGACCCAGCTCCCCGCTCTCACCGTCCGGGTGTCGGTGGCACCGCCCAGCGCTCCTGACGGCCGGCCCAGCTCCCCGCTCCCACCGTCCGGGTGTTGGTGGCACCGCCCAGCGCTCCTGACGGCCGGCCCAGCTCCCCTCTCTCACCGTCCGGGTGTCGGCGGCACCGCCCAGCGCTCCTGACGGCCGGCCCGTTTCAGCGCCACAGCCGGCCCGCGTGTTGGCGACTCCTTCCCCCAGGCAGCCAGCCACCCAGCCGGCGCGTGTCGTCCGTGGCTTCCAGGAGCAGCGGTCAGGTGAGCCCACCGAATTGATGGGGGGGGGCGTAGTCTGTACTGAGTGGACCTGCCGCAGCTGTTCGTGTTCTGGTCTTTGTTCAGCTGTGCTGCTCGTTTTATTGGTCGCCGGTGATAACGGATGATAATGGATAAGAACCGTTGACGGATGCGTGATTTATGTTGAACGTCGTTTTGCCTTTCTTGGCTTCTGTTGTTGCTCACTATTGCTGCCTGATTATACGACACTCAAGCCGGATTTCGTCCGTATTGATCTTTATGTTGTTATCTAACCGGTTTTCGTAGATCCCAGCCGTGTACATTGTCTTTGTATATGCTCGGCGAATTGGTCTATTGTAATCTCGGCGAATTGGTATTGTTGACTACCATGCCTATTCGTTGGCTGCCATGTAGACGCCGGCTGTTATATGTATTGCTGACTACCATGGCTATTCGTTGGCTGCCATGTAGACGCCGGCTGTGATATGTATTGCTGACTACCATGCCTATTCGTTGGCTGCCATGTAGACGCCGGCTGTTATATGTATTGCTGACTACCATGCCTATTCGTTGGCTGCCATGTAGACGCCGGCTGTGATATGTATTGCTGACTACCATGCCTATTCGTTGGCTGCCATGTAGACGCCGGCTGTTATATGTATTGCTGACTACCATGCCTATTCGTTGGCTGCCATGTCGACGCCGGCTCTGATATGTTCACAAACTTCACTCTGGTTATCGCAGCGGAGAAACCTGCACCGGCGCCACCTGCAGAGCCAGTTTCCGTTGAGAGGGCGGCAGCGCCGGCCGAGAGAGAGGCGGCGGCGCTGCCGGCAGAAGTGCAGGAGCTGCGCGTGGCCAAGTCTCGCTCCAGCTCATCGTCACCCCGCTCATCACGTCAGCAGTCGCCCTCCCAGTCGGCGGCGGACAGCGTCACACCTCAGCCGGCGCGGACCAGGTACAGCTTCACACCACAGACCACTGACCAGGTACAGTTCTACACCACAGACCACTGACCAGGTACAGTTCTACACCACAGACCACTAGCCAGGTACAGCTCCACACCACAGACCGTTGACCAGGTACAACTCCACACCACTAACCACTGACCAGATACAGCTTCACACGACAGACCAGGTACAGCCTCATACCAATCACCAGTTACAGTTCCATGGGCATTGACACCACTTCGGGTGAACGCGAGTGACATCACTTCGTGACATATCGAACGATAACTCGCGCATTGTACTATCCGGACATGTATTAAGCTTTCCCTCAGACGTGGTCTTTCATGCGATCTATGCTTCTTTCTGATTAATATAGCACGTACATATATACAATGATTTGGGTGGGAAGCAGCTATGCACTCAAACTGACATTGCTGGTCGACGCACCCCTAAACCCTAAGAAACAAACTACAAGCAAGCTCTAATACTCCACAGATCTGGCGCAATTGGCACCACCTTCAGCCGTGTTGCCAGCTATTGGTGGTCTGGCTATGCCACTCATCTACTGGTTGTCTCACCATTTCCCATCTCCACCCAGCGTTGGTCTCACTGTATACCCAGCTAGTGAATAGTTCACCACATTCCTATCTAGCATCTGCTGGCGATGCGAGTAGAGGGGGATGTGCTTTGGGTTCTGCTGGGCGTTAAGCAGCTACGTGTACTCTGCAGACACGATGGGGTTTGTGGTTTTCTTTGCAAAGCAGTGTCATAGCAGTGCTGATGTAGAGCCGCGATGTGTCGCATGCCGTGACCGCCGTCTGCTGCTCACCTGTGTATCTGTGTGACTGGGCTGAACAGGACGCGAGACGCCCAGGCCCAGTACGACCAGGAGCGGGCGGGCGGCAAACAGCTGATCAACATGGTGGTGATCGGCCACGTCGACGCCGGTGAGTCCCCGCCTCATTGTCAAAGGTCGGGTCACCGCCGCTGTGTCCGCCACATTGTCAGGGGTCGGGTCACCGCCGCTGTGTCCTCCGCCACATTGTCAGGGGTCGGGTCACCGCCGCTGTGTCCGCCACATTGTCAGGGGTCGGGTCACCGCCGCTGTGTCCTCCGCCACATTGTCAGGGGTCGGGTCACCACCGCTGTGTCCTCCGCCACGTTGTCAGGGGTCGGGTCACCGCCGCTGTGTCCTCCGCCACATTGTCAGGGGTCGGGTCACCACCGCTGTGTCCTCCGCCACGTTGTCAGGGGTCGGGTCACTACCGCTGTGTCCTCCGCCACATTGTCAGGGGTCGGGTCACCACCGCTGTGTCCTCCGCCACATTGTCAGGGGTCGGGTCACCACCGCTGTGTCCTCCGCCACATTGTCAGGGGTCGGGTCACCGCCGCTGTGTCCTCCGCCACGTTGTCAGGGGTCGGGTCACCACCGCTGTGTCCTCCGCCACGTTGTCAGGGGTCGGGTCACCGCCGCTGTGTCCTCCGCCACATTGTCAGGGGTCGGGTCACCGCCGCTGTGTCCTCCGCCACGTTGTCAGGGGTCGGGTCACCGCCGCTGTGTCCTCCGCCACATTGTCAGGGGTCGGGTCACCGCCGCTGTGTCCGCCACATTGTCAGGGGTCGGGTCACTACCGCTGTGTCCTCCGCCGCATTGTCAGGGGTCGGGTCACCGCCGCTGTGTCCTCCGCCACATTGTCAGGGGTCGGGTCACCGCCGCTGTGTCCGCCACATTGTCAGGGGTCGGGTCACCACCGCTGTGTCCTCCGCCACGTTGTCAGGGGTCGGGTCACCGCCGCTGTGTCCTCCGCCACATTGTCAGGGGTCGGGTCACCGCCGCTGTGTCCTCCGCCACGTTGTCAGGGGTCGGGTCACCGCCGCTGTGTCCTCCGCCACATTGTCAGGGGTCGGGTCACCGCCGCTGTGTCCTCCGCCACATTGTCAGGGGTCGGGTCACCGCCGCTGTGTCCTCCGCCACATTGTCAGGGGTCGGGTCACCGCCGCTGTGTCCTCCGCCACATTGTCAGGGGTCGGGTCACCGCCGCTGTGTCCTCCGCCACATTGTCAGGGGTCGGGTCACTACCGCTGTGTCCTCCGCCACATTGTCAGGGGTCGGGTCACCGCCGCTGTGTCCTCCGCCACATTGTCAGGGGTCGGGTCACCGCCGCTGTGTCCTCCGCCACATTGTCAGGGGTCGGGTCACTGCCGCTGTGTCCTCCGCCGCATTGTCAGGGGTCGGGTCACCGCCGCTGTGTCCTCCGCCACATTGTCAGGGGTCGGGTCACCGCCGCTGTGTCCTCCGCCACATTGTCAGGGGTCGGGTCACCACCGCTGTGTCCTCCGCCACATTGTCAGGGGTCGGGTCACCACCGCTGTGTCCTCCGCCACGTTGTCAGGGGTCGGGTCACCACCGCTGTGTCCTCCGCCACATTGTCAGGGGTCGGGTCACCGCCGCTGTGTCCTCCGCCACATTGTCAGGGGTCGGGTCACTGCCGCTGTGTCCTCCGCCGCATTGTCAGGGATCGGGTCATTGCGACGGGTACCGTGCGGCCAGGTTCGCTCCTCTGGGAGAGGCCACGTTAGCAGTGTGATGTTGCTGCGGTCGGTCGTAGATATTGCGTCAGCACATCTACGACCCTCAGCTGCGAGTCGATGTGCTAGTAACGCTGTTGTTAGGAGCTGATGTGCCCCAGTCCAAGGTAACTAACGTTGACGATGCTGGTCGTCTGGGCGTTGTGGTCTGCTACGGACGCGCTGGAGAGAGATGTCTTAGTTCATTCGGTCGCAGTGTCCCAACATTAATTGTGTACCTAGTTGCCACAGTGGAAGGTTATTTCTGAACAGGTAGTGTAAGGGTAGAACATTTGAGCAAGGCGTGGTGTAAATTAAGAAGGTATACTTCATAATGACAAATCGTCCTTTCAGAATCAGCGAATTACTTCAACGTTGCCCTTGGTGTTCAGTTAATTGGCGCTCGTGCCAGAGCATGCGCATCCATGTTTGTCCAAATGGGAGTTTGAAGCGTTGTGGCATATATTCAACTATGCCAAATTAATTGAAGTTAACAAGTTAATAATTATATAAATATTATTAATTAATAATACAAATAACTATTAGATCAACTTGTATTATACATCAAATGTTAGATACTCGGTGCTGATCGGACACCATAACATGGCAGCTGTGTTTCAATTTGTGCGTTGCTCGTGGCCAAGCTTTCCTCCATTCGATATGGGTGGCGCCGAGCAAAATATCTGGAGCGTCCTCGATTACTTGTCAAGCATTCCACTCGACAGGTAAATCGACGCTGATGGGGCACCTATTGTACCAGCTGGGCTGTGTCAACAAGAAGGTGATGCACAAGTACGAGACGGAGAGTAAGAAGATCGGAAAGCAGTCTTTCAAATACGCCTGGGTGCTGGACGAGACAGGGGAGGAGAGGTACGGCTGTTGTGGCCCGCCACTTATCTAGGGCTCAACTGACATTGCCAGTGCACTGCCAAAAATAGCTGCAAAAATAACTAATTCGATGACTGTCGATGAGCATTACATTCAGCAGTTACTGATGATTACTCTAGTTTTGCACTAGTTCACCGCTAGAGAGACGCCCTACCTGCTAATGGGTGAACAATTGTGCTGGAATGTGTTGCAATAGCAAGATTAGCACGCTTCTTCGTGTCCTAAGGTTGGCGTTTTGTTGTGCTGCTGCCATGCCATCAGTGGATTTATTACTTACCGCTAGAGAGACGCGATGACTGATAATGGATGAACAGTTTTGTTTGGACGTGCTGCGATAGCAAGATTGGCACGTTATGTGGCGTCCTTAAGGTTGGTGTTTTGCTATGGTGCTGCCGCATGGTCAGTATATTCAGCTGCGCCTTACCTCGATCCAGGTAACTATGTTGACGTCATTGGGCGGAAGCGAGGCCCTGCTAGAGCCCCGTGTATATACAAGAGCCCATCTGAGCGACCCGACCACAGGGCGTCTACCCCGTGTATATGCTATAGCCCCGTATACATACTAGAGCCCCGTGTATATGCAAGAGCCCACCTGAGCGACCCAACCCCAGGAAGTCTACCCCCGTTTGTATACTAGATACCGTGTATACACAAGAGCCCCGTGTATATACTAGAGCCCATGTGAGAGACCCAGCCCGACCCAACCCGACCGCCACGCCTTCGAGACATGAAGAGCTTTTTACAGCGTTTGAATTCCAAATAACAGTAAGTTTGTATTTTAGTGCGGATACGGTATTTCGAGAAAAGCTGCAAGGACACGTTTTTTTCATGTGATTAAGACCACTCATTTTCGGCACAAATGCATACATTTCAGTTGGCGTGCAAAATATGGCTTTAACTGAGGTTATGTAAAATTAAACATGTAATATTAAAAACAAACTAATAGCCTAATAGCCCCTAATAGCCTAGCCGAAGAAAAATTGTGAACAAGGTTTCCTTTTTAACATTTTTTTCTTCCAAAGTATGAACAAAAGTTTTGTTTTTTTAAATTTACAAATGTAAAAACCTAGCTTAAGCTATTCTAGCCTAACTGTTTTCAGAATAATTTTTCCTTTAAATATTTTAGGATCAAAATCAAGATTAAAAACAACCTAACCTGGAGCCTAACCTCTTTTGCTTTGCTTTACTGAGCTAAAAGTGTGATTAACTTACCTTGTATTTGTACTGAGGTGCAATGATACCCAAATTACTTCACTCAGAATTAAGACTGATCTCTTAATTTGGACTTTTAACAGCTTCCACCAAAACATTATTGTTCAACGGGATGTTTTATAGTGGAGCTTGGCCAGTGCCGGTCCAGCCAGTGCCGGCCAAGGACCGGTAAGCCAGTCGCCGGCCACGTGCTTGTGTCGTAATTTGACAATGACGGCCCCAGGCCGTGCAGCCATTGACAGTCTGGTGAGGGGTGCGCGCTGAGCGGCTGTAAGCGGCATTAACTGAGCGGCAAGGTGTGAGAAGAAGGACCAGGACACGACGTGGAACCTATTGCCAATTCGACGTGCATTTATCGGGCGCTGTATAACCAATGCAGTTGATGCGCCCCAAAACCTTAATAACCAACCAGCCGACGTGTATTTATCCTTGAAATGCGTACGTTGTATTCGGCAGATGGGTCAGATTTTGGCACGAGTGCAGCGAATTTCGGCTGAATCAGCTCGTTCTTCAATGTACATATGCCAAAATCGGAGGCACTGTTTTCGCGGTGGAGCTCCTCTGCCAAACATGGAACACTCATCCCAAATTTGAATGCACAAAATCGAGTTGTCGAAAGAAGTTTTTTGGATTACAGAAATTGCTACACGTACGCGAACATTTCACGCAATAATGTGCATGTCTTCATGAGCTGCCAGGAAAGCCCAGTTGCGATCCGTCCATACCCACCTTGTCTTATGCAATCTTTTCTGGCCCAACATTTGTATATCAGGGTCACCTTTCGTCCCTACCTGACCTTTCCGCTGAATCCAACCGCGACCTGCACCGTCGTCAGTGAACTGACATGGCCTGGCCTGTCGCAGGGCGCGCGGCATCACAATGGACTTGGGCCACTTCAAGTTCGAGACGGCCCGGAAGACGGTGACACTGCTCGACGCGCCGGGACACAAGGACTTCATCCCCAACATGATCACTGGTGAGCGCACCGCGCTGGTGTGTGGGCAGTTCGCTCCTGGGGCGGCGGACACGACCACTGCCACGCGAGGTCCGCGGGACTCGTCAACATGATCACTGGTGAACGCACCGCGCCCGTGTGTGGGCAGTCCGCTCCTGGGGCGGCGGACACGACCACTGCCACCCGAGGTCCGCGGGACTCGTCAACATGATCACTGGTGAGCGCACCGCGCCCGTGTGTGGGCAGTTCGCTCCTGGGGCGGCGGACACGACCACTGCCACCCGAGGTCCGCGGGACTCGTCAACATGATCACTGGTGAGCGCACCGCGCCCGTGTGTGGGCAGTTCGCTCCTGGGGCGGCGGACACGACCACTGCCACGCGAGGTCTGCAGGACTCGTCGAGGCCTCACCCTTCTGAGCCAGATGCAGCACGATGGTATGCGCAGTGGTCTTGTGTGTCGCCGACTGGTCTGCCCGTAGAGTGCCAGGTTGTGGGTTCGATACTGGATAGTGTTTGCGCGGTTGGTCGCTAACCGAATCACTTCGGTTTGTTCATGACACTGCTGCGTGATCGTTGCATTGGTAAATCAATTTTACGTTCACCGATTCCAAGGCGCCCTGCAGTGCGGCGCGCGGCGCAGTAGAGCACCGGGCAGTGTTCAGCTGCCACGTCGTTGGCGTGTCCAGGCCCGACTCCGCCACCCGGCTGGCTCTGTGCTGGAGCCGGGCCCGGCTGGCACCCGGCTGGCTCTGTGCCAGCGTTATGCTGGCTCTGTGGCTGGAGGAATATCACGAGATGGTATTTAACAGCGTTCTGTACGTGACGTTTGCTCACGACCCGCTCATTTCCGTCTCGATATTCACTGACCTTTGTCTCCATGTCCCCTGATATCTGCCTCGTCCAATGACCCGACTCACTGTCAATTGACTTCGGTTTCGATGTCCGACGACATCTCTAGTGACCTGTTTCACTGCCCAATGACCTCTGTCTGGACTTCTGGTGACCTCTGTCTCGATATCCGACAGCCTCTATCGCGCTGTCCGATGATCTGTCGCGCTGTCCGATGATCTGCCTCGCTGTCCGATGACTTATGTTCCAGCGTCTGATGACCTGTCACTGTCCGATGACCTCTCTCTGTCCCGTCCCCCTGACGCCTGTGTCCGCGCAGGAGCTGCCGCCGCCGACGTTGCAGTGATGGTGGTGAATGCCACGAACGGAGAGTTCGAGACCGGCTTCGAGTCTGGCGGTCAGACTCGCGAGCACGCCATATTGGTGCGCTCCCTAGGTCAGTGTCACCTGCGCGACTGATATAGGTCAATATCGAGCTGTCGATGAATTGGCCTACTGTCACGTGAAATTGGAGCGGCCAATGTGTCTATTTCGTCAGAAGACAGTTGTCCTGTTTGAAGAACTTTGAGCATCCTTATCTCCAAGGCTATCGTGCGCTGACTCGGTTGAAGCCGCCACAAGGTAGCTCTGGATGACTTCCGACTGGACATTTGACGCCATACATATGAATTTACATCCATTAATGGATTTCCGATGGCCTCTGGCCGACCAGCTGACTTGTTCTGATGGCAGGCACTGTCGTAATCCCTGCCACATCCTCACTTCCAACTTCGCCGACTGTTCGCTGTGCTCCAGCCGCCGCTCTGTTTCTCTGCTCGGAGTTGGGCCGTGTTGGCGTGTGCCCTGTGTTGTGACCTGTGACCTGACGTGCGCAGGCGTGCAGCAGCTGGCCGTGGCCGTCAACAAGCTGGACACTGTGGGCTGGCAACAGGCGCGCTTCGACGACATCCGAGCCCGTCTCGGCGCCTTCCTCCGCTCGGTGGGCTTCCGGGAGGCCGACCTGCGATACGTGCCGTGCTCCGGTCTGACGGGCGATAATCTCACCCAGCCGCCACGGGAGACGGCGCTCAGTGGCTGGTACGGCGGCCCTACCCTGCTCCAGGTCATAGGTTAGTGTACGGTGGCCCCACCCTGCTCCAGGTCATAGGTCAGTGTACGGCGCCCTACCCTGCTCTAGGTCATAGGTCAGTGTACGGCGGCCCTACCCTGCTCCAGGTCATAGGTCAGTGTACGGCGCCCTACCCTGCTCCAGGTCATAGGTCAGTGTACGGCGGCCCTACCCTGCTCCAGGTCATAGGTCAGTGTACGGCGCCCTACCCTGCTCTAGGTCATAGGTCAGTGTACGGCGGCCCTACCCTGCTCCAGGTCATAGGTCAACGTATAGCGGCCCTACCCTGCTCCAGGTCATAGGTCAGTTTGTAGCGGCCATGCCCTACTCCAGGTCATAGGTCCGTGTGCAGCGGCCCTACCCTGATCCGGGTCATAGGTTAGTGTATAGCGGCCCTACCCTGCTCCAGGTCATAGGTCAGTGTATAGCGGCCCTACCCTGCTCCAGGTTATCTGTCAATGTACAGAAGCAGTGGCTCGGTGATTTTCATGATAATTCTGTCATATTACACCCTGAGTACGAATATATTTGTAAACAGTATTCAGATCATATATTTGTATACAGTATTAGTCCCTAGCCAATTATATCGAGCTTTCTTGCCTAGTTTTTTGTTGTTGACATTTTGTGTTGGTGCCTACCCAGAGTACATTTGCGTCAGACAATTTGCCTGCCGTTTTAGGTATCGATAGAGATTTCGGCTTCAAATTTCCACTTCATGTGCAAGTTCCTATATCCCCGACAGCCAATTCTTTGCTTTTGCAACTGATGTGACGATGGCTAGCATGAACAATGAAAGAAAGACGAGCATTTACCTCTATTTGCCACTTTGTGGTCTGACGCTCCACACGTTTGCATGCTGTTCAGCTCGTACTCACCATGGCACAATGTCTGCAATATGTCGCAGATATGAACGTGCTGTTCAGCTCGTACTCACCATGGCACAATGTCTGCAATATGTCGCAGATATGAACGTGCTGTTCAGCTCGTACTCACCATGGCACAATGTCTGCAATATGTCGCAGATATGAACGTGCCGTTCGGATCTGATGCAGTCTGTAACTCCGGTAGTCAATGAGCTAACGTCTTGTGCCTTGTGCGAGCCAATACCTTCAAGTGAGCATCACCATTTAATTATGCGTCCACCTTGTGCGATAGAATATAAAGCTGCGATGGAGAGCCAGCCGCAACCGCTAAACCGTGGCGTCGGCTCGGCGTCGTCTGGCCGACGATAGTATCGACACTTACCAAGCATGACTGCTCACTGCCGTATGCCACGTTATGATCGGTACCGGTAACTCCGCGCACCCACTGCCGTCCCCCACACCGTGACCGGTACCGGTCATCGGTGTACCTCGCACCGTGACTGGTACCGGTTCCGGTACCTGCATGTACCCACAGTCGTACTCCATACTGTGGCCGGTTCTGGTACTTCGCTGTACCTCACACCACGCCTGGTACCGATACCACTAACTCCATGTACCCACCGTCGTCCCCCGTACTGTGACCGGCTTCGGTACATCGATGTATCCCACACCGTGACTGGTACCGGCACCGGTACGCCTGCAGACGATATGCCGGCGCCGGAGCGGCCGGTGACGCGACCGCTGCGACTGTGCGTCTCGGACGTGTTCAAAGGGGCGCAGCAGTCGGCGCTGAGCATGGCCGGTCGCATGGACGCTGGCACGATGCACCTCGGCGACCGGGTCATGGTGATGCCGCCCGCAGAGCTGGCCACCATCAAAAGTAAGGCGGCTCTCCGCACTGGAGGTGCTCGACAGGTGGTCGCGCCGCTGGCAACGGTTGTGCGTAGCGTCGCGACAGGAGCAATTCATTCGTACGTGGCCGTCCAGGCGTGTTGTTTTTCACGCCCGTAATAATTTTGTATGGTAATTCTGATTCCGAGCTATTTATGCAAACTCAGTGTGATCGACGTGCTCAAGCTTCCACCACTGCCACCGTCAACAACTGTTTTGGTTTGTTGCCAACACGTGGGTGTTGGCTCATGTTGAAAGTCGGGTACGCAAAATTGCATTACGGCTGGGAGTAAGTGATAGTGGACAGATATCATGAGCAAGTGCATGTATCGCGCTGGACTGGAGAGAGCACGGTAAATGGTGACTGCCAGCCAGTTATACGTAGTGACGGTCGATGAAGGGCAATGTTTTATGTTCGGGGAACGGGTAGGTTCATAAATTGAAAGTTTAAAGAATGCCATGTCTTTGTAGAGCCACCATTATAGTTCCGTATCGATGTGTGACAGACATTTTAGTGTTGACCAATTTTACCACCCACCAACAACCGGATGTTTGTAATAAGGGTCGTTCAGCAGGTGCAATTTCAGTTGGGGCAAGATCAGCCCCCAAACTGCAATGCTGTATGCCTGCCACCGTGACGGAATTGCTTAAGCATGGTCTCACAACCTCACACAAATATTGTGAGCCTGAAGTAAATCTAGCCGAGACCTCGGGCCACCCTCAACACGATTTCTCACAAGAATGCTTTGAAAATTGGCTTACGATGCACGAAGTGACTAGACGGAATCAAGGCCATGCCATTCACGCGTATTTGGAAAGCGGATTTGAAATCTGTGACTGGGATGCTATTTCTTTTGGCATGGTATCCGTGGCGACTTGAACTGACCCACTGAACGATTTTCATTACTGACGTTCTCACTCTGACCTCGCCTGGCTAAGAGGTATGTCCTTTAACGAGGTGTCCGCACGGTCCTAGCCTAATCTGACCCGCCCGACGGGTGTTTCGATTGATTAGATGCCCGTGCTGACCTGTCCTGACCTGACCGGTAGTTATGTCCACTGACGATATGCTGGTCCTGACGTGACCTGACCTGACCTGACAGTCAGCCATGTCCACTGACGATATACCGGTCCTGACGTGCCCTGACTTGACAGACAGTTATGTCCACTGATGATATACCGGTCCTGACGTGACCTGACCTGACCGGCAGGTATGTCCATTGACGAGGTACCCGTGCAGACGGCGTTCGCCGGGGACCACGTGACCGTCAGTCTGAGTAACGTGGACGCCCAGAGTCAGACGGTGGGCGTGGTGCTGTGCGACCCCGCCCAGCCGGTGCGTGTCGCCACCAAGGTGCGGGCGCGCGTCGTCATCTTCAGCATCGACCTGCCCATCACCAAGGGCTACCAGGCGAGTGTGGTGTCGGCCGCCGAGGTGGTACATGCTGATCGACAGCCACGGTACGGTGTACGGAGAGGGGCAGAGAGAGAGAGAGAGAGAGAGAGAGAGAGAGAGAGAGAGGGAGAGAGAGAGAGAGAGAGAGAGAGAGAGAGAGAGAGAGAGAGAGAGAGAGAGAGAGAGAGAGAGAGAGAGAGAGAGAGAGAGAGAGAGAGAGAGAGAGAGAGAGAGAGAGAGAGAGAGAGAGAGAGAGAGAGAGAGAGAGAGAGAGAGAGATAGAGAGAAAAAAAAAAAAAAAAAGAGAGAGAGAGAGAGAGAGAGAGAGAGAGAGAGAGAGAGAGAGAGAGAGA
This sequence comes from Ashinkailepas kermadecensis, assembly GCA_034440615.1. Classification (NCBI taxonomy): domain Eukaryota; kingdom Metazoa; phylum Arthropoda; class Thecostraca; family Neolepadidae; genus Ashinkailepas; species Ashinkailepas kermadecensis. The sequence continues at coordinate 72,620 of JAOTOM010003346.1, read as the reverse complement.
GAGAGAGAGAGAGAGAGAGAGAGAGAGAGAGAGAGAGAGAGAGAGAGAGAGAGAGAGAGAGAGAGAGAGAGAGAGAGAGAGAGAGAGAGAGAGAGAGAGAGGAGAGAGAGGAGAGGGAGAGAGAGAGAGGGAGAGAGAGAGAGAGGAGAGAGAGGGAGGGAGAGGGAGAGGGAGAGGGAGAGGGAGAGGGAGAGGGAGAGGGAGAGGGAGAGGGAGAGGGAGAGGGAGAGGGAGAGGGAGAGGGAGAGGGAGAGGGAGAGGGAGAGGGAGAGGGAGAGGGAGAGGGAGAGGGAGAGGGAGAGGGAGAGAGGGACAGGGACACAGCGACACAGAGAGAGAGGGGCAGACAGAGAAAAGATAAGGGGGGGGGGCGTTATTCTAGTTACCTTTTCGGGAGAGCTGTGAGGTGTGACAAGGGTGACTTCTTGCGGCGAGCTCGACACCTGAAGGGCTGCAGTGTGTCGCTGGGCCTGGTCTGTCGGCCGCAGATGGATGCCTGCAGTGGTAGCAGGTCTCGGCAGTTACAAATTATTGATGAAATAGGCGTGGAATGTACCATTTCCTGAGCATTTAATAGGCATCCTTCCCCAACAAGCATTGACATCGTACTTCTTGATGTGCTTATGAAGTCTCCATGCCTCGCTTCTAAAAAATCGTGCATAAGTACTATGCTTATGCTTCCCAATACGGATTGTGGTACACAAGCATCTCGTAACACAGATCCCCGTGATACCAGATGCATAACTGACATACAGACCTACAGACAACAAACCTATCATGTGATCTGTGATGCAATAACATTTGTTGATAGTATGGTATTTGCCATCATTATCATTAATATATCTTTTCATATAGTAGATATCTCAAACTTAAAAAAACATGCACGTATGAGTATGCTCTTGGTTCAAAATCTACCTTAAATGAAGTCGGCAATATTTTAAATGTCATGGTAAATCCAGACATCCTACTGTACTCGATTCGACATCTCACACCAAACGAAAGACCGATATTTTAACACTGGGTCTCGGTGCTGTGCGAAACTGAGCATCTGCTTTGCAACCGGGAGGCAGAGTTTGTATCGTCTGTCAGCTGGGGTGTCCAGCTTCAGCCGCGTTAGTAACTCTGGCCAGTGTCCATCATGGTCGCAGATGATCTTCAGTATCCGCTTCTGACTCCTTTCGATTTGCCGAGCCGGCTTTGCGGTGAATCCTGCAGGGAGCACTGGTGCGCGGTACTTCAGCAGTAGTCTGCTATAGGGGCAGTAGACCCGCACGAGCTCATCAGTGGGGTACCAGTACCTGGTCATGGCGTGGATCATATAGAGCCCTGGAGCCTTTGGCGACAATGCTGCGGATGTGCTCATGCCAGTTGAGGTCACTGGAGATTGCCACGCACAGCAGCCAGCAGCTGTCCGCATTGAGTATGCTCGGGGCTTCTTCACAGTCAACAGGTGCAGTGCGTGACACTTGGAAGTGTTGATTATCATCCTGCTACTGTCGGTCCACTGGCAGAGGGCACCGGCTGTGGCCTGCGGCATGCTGCCATCAGCAACGTGGTCGATGGGACGTTCCTCAAATATTGTCGGTCCACTGGCAGAGGGCACCGGCTGTGGCCTGCGGCATGCTGCCATCAGCAACGTGATCGATGGGACGTTCCGCAAATATTGTCGGGTGGTCGACACATTTGAAATGTTCGGTGTCCGAGGCTGCGCCGTGCACCATTGCGAGGGATGTGACCGAGCCAGCCACTGAGCCCAGTTAGGAGACGACTCGCCGTGATACAAGTGGTCCATTACCAATCGATGGGCTGTCCCGAGCTGATGCGGTGGTCCAGTCCTCGAACGATTCTCTCTGGTACAGGTGGCGGTCCAGTTCCCGAGCGATTCTATGTGGTGCCGGTGGTAGCGCGGCACCTGAGTGAGTATCTTCGTTACAGGTGGTGGTGCATTACCAGTCGCTGAGCGAGTATCTGCGTTACAGGTGGTGGTGCATTACCAGTCGCTGAGCGAGTGTCTGCGTTACAGGTGGTGGTGCATTACCAGTCGCTGAGCGAGCCAGCGACCATCAGCCGACTGCTGTGCCAACTGCACCGTAGCACGGGCGAGGTGGTAAAACGGCGGCCACGCTGCCTGTCGGGCAACTCCAGCGCCGACGTGATCATCACCTTCCAGCGGCCCGTCTGCGTGGAGCTGTACAAGGACTTCCGTGACTACGGTCGTCTGATGCTGCGCGTCGCCGGCCACACTGTGGCGGCGGGGCTGATCACGGAGGTGAGGGCTGTGTGGCCAGACTGGCGGCGGGGCTGATCACGGAGGTCAGGGCTGTGTGACCAGACGGGGGCGGGGCTCATCACGGATGTGAGGGCTGTGTGGCCAGACGGGGGCGGGGCTCATCACGGAGGTGAGGGCTGTGTGGCCAGACGGGGGCGGGGCTCATCACGGAGGTGAGGGCTGTGTGGCCAAACGGGGGCGGGGCTGATCACGGAGGTGAGGGCTATGTGGCCAGACCGGCGGCGGGGCTCATCACGGAGGTGAGGGTTGTGTGGCCAGACGGGGGCGGGGCTGAGGTGAGGGCTGTGTGGCTAGAGGGGGGTGGTGCTGATCACGGAGGTGAGGGCTGTGTGGCCAGACGGGGGCGGGGCTGATCACGGAGGTGAGAGCTGTGTGGCCAGACGGGGGCGGGGCTCATCACGGAGGTGAGGGCTGTGTGGCCAGACGGGGGCGGGGCTGAGGTGAGGGCTGTGTGGCCAGACGGGGGTGGTGCTGATCACGGAGGTGAGGGCTGTGTGGCCAGACGGGGCTGATCACGGAGGTGAGAGCTGTGTGGCCAGACGGGGGCGGGGCTCATCACGGAGGTGAGGGCTGTGTGGCCAGACGGGGGCAGCCGCCCCTAAAAGTAAAATTTAGTAAAATGTAAAGGAAGTAAAAATGTTTTTGTTTTTTTAAAGAAGTGTTAAAAAGGAAAATGAAGTAAAATGTATATGTACATGTGCATGCATGTACATATCGGCAATTTTCATCACATCTACATGATTACAGTTGCATTTGGATTTCCCGTAGACTGAAACTGTTTCGTGTATTATCTCTACCAGAATTTGTAATACTCCTTCTTTTTCAGGTTAAAACTTGACTGTTGGCGACGACTCCTAGGCGAAGTTGATTAGTGGGTACCTTATCCTGATGTCGGTGTACGGCTAAAATGTACTGAATTATTTATATTGACTGGGGCCGGGATACTTTTCGACCGTCATCATTGGCAAACGTTTTTGCGATGGATTTTGCTGGGTAGTGGACCTGCTGAACTGTGAATAGTCCTACAATATACCCGCGGCGCTTTTGTCTGATTTCGCTTCACCCGTTGGAGACCTCGTCGACGATCGTGAACTAACGACAAAGCGAAGAGCTGGTCGCCTTGACAATAGTGTATTGTCATTTGGCAGCGGACGGACCCGGAGCCGGATTTCTGCTCAGTGGGAGTCCCCTCCCCCTCCCTCCTGTGTACCGACAATATTGTACTTACGAGAGTCAACCAAACTGGTCACAGTAACTCGCGGAGCCAACGCTTACACCCCACCCGCTATCCCGCTCGATATGGCTGAACGCACTTTGCTGCTCTACGCAGAGGACAGCCAGGCACGCCAGTCTGGCCTGACGGACGCGTTCAAAATGTGGTTATAATAACAACGGAGATCTGTATGCTGTGATCGGCTTGTTTGACCCCCGTTAGTACATCAGATTGCATGTTTCAACACAGTCGCTCACAACACCCCAGTCTAATACCTCTGCTGCCCTCTCGTCCATCACATCTGCTTTCAATCAAAATGAGTATGGGAATTCTGGCATCCATGCATATGTCCGAAACATTCGATGAATGAGCAATGCGATGCTTCTTTAAAAAAAATTGCACCACAATTTCATCTATAGATCGTTCTATTCCACCAAATGTAGGTTTTCGGCATACATGCGCCCACCATTCTCACTGCAGGAACACGAAAAATACGCTGACACACATAAGCACACGCGTTAAATACGAGTCCCTTAATGCCACGCACCGTGGGCCATGAAAGCCCCGGAAGGGGGCACTCGCAGCGTCTCCGCTAGCTGGTCGAGGGCGATGCCGCTGTTGCGGCCGCTTCCTGAACACATGGGGTGCGATATGTCCCAGGTGGGAGACTCGCCGACTGACGCGCGGGGTACGGCCGGCCACCGTTCCGACCACCACTGCGCCACCGTTTCTCCCCGTGTTGTCCGCTGGAGGCGTGCGCAGCGCCGTGCGGTGGGCTCGCCCTGGAGGCTGCCCCGCGGGCTCGCCCTGGAGGCTGCCCGGTGGGCTCGCCCTGGAGGCTGCCCGGTGGGCTCGCCCTGGAGGCTGCCCGGCGGGCTCGCCCTGGAAGCTGCCCCGCGGGCTCGCCCTGGAAGCTGCCCGTCTCAGCCGGCTTCGGTGTCCTTCGTCTCCTCAGCGGCGATCGTGACGCACACTGCGTGGACGATGGCTACGTGCCGTCCCGCTGCGGCGGCGATCGTGACGCACACTGCGTGGACGATGGCTACGTGCTGTTCTGCTGTGTGATGTACATCTGCTGGCCCTGCAGCACCTGCTGACCCTGCCGCACGGTTGGGTGGTTATCTTTCTGAGGCATGGATCACTTTGGTCAAGTGGCGACGCCAATCACTGACGCCGATTTTTTTCTCGCGCACGAAGAGCTGTGACTCTGTGTGATTTGAAGCATGTCCCTTCGGCTAAGGGAGAAACATACTGCCTTTGGCTCCGACAGACTAATGATGACATGGAACATCATCATGGCATTAACAGCGTCAAAGACGATGGCGATGTTGTGGTAGGCTACACAGCAACAGTGACATCGCTACGCAGTGATAGCACCGTGTCACGATTGTATGTCCTGGCAGTAGAAAACCGACTGGTTAATCACATTTGTAATGATACACATCTATGTATCGCGATTACTGTATTCATTGATATATAACTGAATGTGCCGCTTAACGATCCTGCGTATGCTCGACTGAAAATGTGCAGCGAAAACACGCGCACACGAAATCGTCTCGCATAGGACCAGTATTGGCTGTCGCTTCGACACCATAAGTTTTAACTAAGGTGCGACAGATTGTGGCTGATCTGACGAGTTGGGGCATGACTGACTTACTGACAAATCCGCTGCTCCGGATGAGCCTGGCCCGACAGCTGGTTCTGGTGGCAGTATGGCAGACCGAACACCAGCTATGGTACAGACGGGACTACTGGATGCGATGGACTGCAATTATTGATTACTGGAGAGAGGGGAAGAGTGGTGGGTTCTTTTACGACGCATCCAACCGCAAGGTCATATAGCGTTGCCAACCTCTCACGCCGATTGGTCGCGGGTGGACTCGGTAATGCCGTCGGTTGTAAGATTCGAACCACAATCTTGCGATCAAGAGCCCGCCGCTCTACGAACTGAGCTACCGCGGCCCCTATTGATTACTTGATATTGTGATCACTTATCAAAGCAAACTCACCGACGATGGCGACACAATGCACGACTGCGGCAGACTGACTGACCGGCTGCGGCAGACAGTGACTGCCCGACTGCGGTAGACTGACTGACTGACTGACCGACTGCGGCAGACTGACTGACTGACCGACTGCGGCAGACTGAATGACTGACCGACTGCGGCAGACTGACCGGCTGCGGCAGACTGAATGACTGCGGCAGACTGACCGGACTGACCGACTGCGGCTGACTGTGACTGACCGGCTGCGGCAGACTGAATGACTGCGGCAGACAGACTGACTGACCGACTGCGGCAGACTGACTGACTGACCGACTGCGGCAGACTGTGACTGACCGACTGCGGCAGACTGTGACTGACCGACTGCGGCAGACTGACTGACTGACCGACTGTGGCAGACTGACTGACTGACCGACTGCGGCAGTTTATGACTGACCTGATTTGCCTGCTGCAACACAATGGTCTGCTGGCCGCCCGAGCCTTGGCCCGCCATCCGCACCAGCTGTAGCTGGTTAGCGTTCAGCTGAATCTGTACGGGGAGCGACGTCCGTCAGCACAGCCACCGCACCAGACAGCAAGCTGCCAGCAGCCCAACTGAGGCCCACTGGCGACCACCACCACCAGGTACTAGTGCTTATGCGTTAATGAGCTACAACCCAGCAACACCAGCCGACGCACTGCTGGGTATCAGTCAGTTAATTAGTCACCCAGTGTGCGTGAGAAACGATACCTCTGATGACGATGCAATAAGGAAAAAATGCAGAGATCTTGTTCTTGTCGGCGGGCTTCACACAAAATATTCTAAAAGCTGAGCGATGTTATCACAATTCGTAATTTTGCATCGCGCTCAGAGGTTTCGCTGCTCATGTAGACGGGGTAACTGTCGACGGTCCATTGTGGCAATGCACATTGGCATGAGGAAGAGTGAGCCGCCACCGCCACTGGTCGGGCTTAACCCGTCCCGTCTGTCCGGTCAGATCCTTGCTCTCGGGGGAGGGGGATCTTTCCAGTCAGATTCCCTTCTCGGGGATCTGTATCTACCCCATCCAATCTCCAAACTAAACGTCGCACAAAAATGAAAGAGCGCTCGAGGAGTAGGGTCCGAAACCACACACAAAATATTATCCACTAAAAAATGACGTTACCAGAGGGTTTGTGATGTCACAGCTGGCGCAATGTTCTTGGGTATGAGGAATTCCTTTTGGGGAAGATTTTGAAAACAAAACTTATTTGGAATCAGAAAAGGAAGGCGAAATCGACCATGGTCCCAAAATGCTCGCCCACCGAAACATACAATTGGTTGTTACATTTGCAAAATTTTGAGTTCGATTTTTATTTTTCGTCTTGGGTGGAGCGCAGTGAGAAACGTTGCTTTAAGTAAGCATAGCCTCGAAAAGTGTTTACTTTAGCCAGTACCTTCGTTTTTAGACCAAATGAGCAAATTTGCACAACAAATAAGTAATGAATAAGGAAAAACGCAAAAATTCCTGTGGTGCGTTTTGTTGCGGCCACAAAGTTAAGTAAACGCTGAAAGCTTCATTCAAATAACTTTCCCCGTGAGAGCGTGACGACTGGTTGAACTATTTTGGAGGTGACCACTTGACCTTGACAAACTCGGTGACCTTGGATGATCTAACTTAACAAGTTTACACATGTTAAATTGATGTTGTAAAAGGTGCGCCAGATTTCAGCGCGCCATTTTTACATTATGTGTGGAAAACCTTGGGGGATGGGTGGCGGAAAACCTCCCCACCAAGACGGCTCGGGTCAAGCTACGATCTGTGAAATATCACACTCCGTCGAACGTCACTAGACGACGCAGCAGAGACCATTGGCAGTAATGAGCACGGAATATAAATCCGATGACACACAGAACGCCAGTGACAATTGCCGGGTCGCGGTGGCACGAAGCTCTACCGAGGTGAGCTACTCTGACAGTCGACACCAACACCACCTACCACCACCACCGTCCTCGTACTCTCACCGGGATCTGCGGCACCTGACAGTCGACACCAACACCGCCTACCGCCACCGTCCTCGTACTCTCACCGGGATCTGCTGCACCTGACAGTCGACACCAACACCACCCACCACCGTCCTCGTACTCTCACCGGGATCTGCGGCACCTGACAGTCGACACCAACACCACCCACCACCACCACCGTCCTCGTACTCTCACCGGGATCTGCGGCACCTGACAGTCGACACCAACACCGTCCTCGTACTCTCACCGGGATCTGCGGCACGTGACAGTCGACACCAACACCACCTACCACCAACACCGTCCTCGTACTCTCACCGGGATCTGCGGCACCTGACAGTCGACACCAACACCGTCCTCGTACTCTCACCGGGATCTGCTGCACCTGTCCATCGGCGCCGACCACCTGCTGGATGATCTGGATGTTCTGCTGCTGCTGCTGCGGCTGTTGCGCCTGCTGCGCCTGCTGTTCCACCAGCTGGCCCTGGGCATTCACGTGCAGCTGTACCGTCTGCGGCTGACTGCTGGCCGTCTGCGGGGCGGGGAAGCACGTGAGGCGCCACAGACACAGGACGGACCACGACCGGGAGCAGATAATGCAGGGGACGCGTCCCCAGATGGAAAAAAGCATTGCGAGCACGGGTGTATCATTGAGATACTGCAGACGGAGGGTGAGACACCGCAGAGGTGCCTGCCGAGAATGAGACATTGTAACACTACATACGGAGGGTGGGAAACCGCAGAGACGCCGGCCGAGGATGAGACATTGAGACACCACAGACGGAGGGCGACACCGCAGAGGTGCCTACCGAGGATGAGACATTGAGACACTACAAACTAAGGGTGGAACATCGCAGATGTGCCGGCCGAGGATGAAACATTGAAACACTACAGACGGAGGAGACACCGGTTGAGGATGAGACACAACAGACGGAGGGCGACACCGCAGAGGTGCCTACCGAGGATGAGACATTGAGACACCACAGACGGAGGGGGAGACACCGGTCGAGGATGAGACACTACAGGCGGAGGGCGATACCGCAGAGGTTCTTGCCGAGGATGAGACATTGAGACACCACAGACGGAGGGCGACACTGCACAGGTGCCGGCCGAGGATGAGACATTGAGACACCACAGACGGAGGGGGAGACACCGGTCGAGGATGAGACACTACAGGCGGAGGGCGACACTGCAGAGGTGCCTACCGAGGATGAGACACTACAGGCGGAGGGCGACACCGCAGAGGTTCTTGCCGATGATGAGACATTGAGACACTACAGACAGAGGGGGAGACACCGGTCGAGGATGAGACACTACAGGCGGAGGGCGACACTGCAGACGTGCCTACCGAGGATGAGACATTGAGACACCACAGACGGAGGGCGACACCGCAGAGGTGCCTACCGAGGATGAGACATTGAGACACTACAAACTAAGGGTGGAACATCGCAGATGTGCCGGCCGAGGATGAAACATTGAAACACTACAGACGGAGGAGACACCGGTTGAGGATGAGACACTACAGACGGAGGGCGACACCGCAGAGGTGCCACGGACATAATATACTCTTCTGGACTGGTTTGGACTGGATTAGATCGGACTGAACTCGACCGAGACTAAAAATTGTGAGCGAACACATAAACCGCTACTGAACGCACAACGCGAAGAGGCGGGAAACTCGCACGGAAAACATCGAACCATATCACACAGCATGAGGTGGGGAAATCGCACTGAGCACTCGTAAACGGCCGACTGTGATGTCCGTCGTTATAGCGGTCGCCCAAGCTGGTACAAACACCACGGAGTCTGCCGGAACGGCCAGCCACCGCACAACGCCCAGTCTGCGCCACATCTGGGTGCATGCGGTCTACATCGGAGCACGTCTACACCATCCAAATCTCGCATCCACTGGTCTTGGATCCACGACCAGTTAACACTGAGCCCTCAGCCGACCTCAGCCGAGTCAGCTCCGCCTACACACCACCAGGGCTCAATACGCTCACAACCGGGCTATGAGCCTACTGTCCCTCACACCAACTAAGCTACTGGCCCTAAAGCCCACTAACTTCATGTCTTCATCAGGCTGACTCCATTATATCAGTCCATTCACCCCAGACCCTCGGTCTACCGATAAATAATCTCATACCATCAACAAACTGATCGCCGTGCTCTCTTAATCTAAAACATTCAGGTTCTGAACCTGCTAGCTTCGCAGATTCGCCCCTACCTCCAGGCTCCTATTATACTGTCCTAGTACGGGCCCTCGGCCTACTGGTACCTCACACTTTCATCGTACTGAATCCCAGCCCGAATCTCAGACCGTTCCTAAACTGACCGCCATCCCCAATCCCAGACCGTGTCCGTGGCCCAACTGACCCGCAGCCCCAATCCCAGACCGTGTCCGTGGCCCAACTGACCTGCAGCCCCAATCCCAGACCGTGTCCGTGGCCCAACTGACCCGCAGCCCCAATCCCAGACCGTGTCCGTGGCCCAACTGACCCGCAGCCCCAATCCCAGACCGTGTCCGTGGCCCAACTGACCCGCAGCCCCAATCCCAGACCGTGTCCGTGGCCCAACTGACCCGCAGCCCCAATCCCAGACCGTGTCCGGGCCCAACGACCTGCAGCCCCAATCCCAGACCGTGTCCGTGGCCCAACTGACCTGCAGTCCCAATCCCGGACCGTGTCCGTGGCCCAACTGACCCGCAGCCCCAAATCCCAGACCGTGTCCGTGGCCCAACTGACCGCCATCCCCAATCCCAGACCGTGTCCGTGGCCCAACTGACCCGCAGCCCCAATCCCAGACCGTGTCCGTGGCCCAACTGACCTGCAGCCCCAATCCCAGACCGTGTCCGTGGCCCAACTGACCCGCAGCCCCAATCCCAGACCGTGTCCGTGGCCCAACTGACCCGCAGCCCCAATCCCAGACCGTGTCCGTGGCCCAACTGACCCGCAGCCCCAATCCCAGACCGTGTCCGTGGCCCAACTGACCTCGGGCGTGGCCGCGGCGGAGGTGGAGCTGGGTATGACCTGGATGGTCTGCACCTGCCCGCCGCTGATGATCTGTATCGACTGCGGCTGCTGACTGACGTTTGCCGTGGCCGCCGTGGCCGGCGTGGCCGGCTGCTGCTGCTGCTGCTGCAGAGCCACCTGGTGCTGCTGCGCCAGGTTGAAGTAGTACTGTACCTGCCCAACAACAGACGGCGCCGCCCATCTGAATATAGCCGCAATTTTCCGCAGTCCTGCTCGGGAGCTTCGTTCACAGCTGCTGCCCGCAGAATGTATAACGAGGCGGCATTCTGGCTACACATCCGAGTCAAGACGCATGCAATCAACGATATTTACCATCAACAGTACATGGAAACCTCGTGCACTACAGTCGATGACAACATCTTGGCACGGCTGGAACTGGCACAAGGCGGTTGGTGTTGGTACAGGTCTGTGGCATCATGTGCTTTTGAGGATAACTAATGCAATATTTTGACCCAACATCGACAGGAAGGTTATATGGCGTCCTGTAGAAGGATGACATGTGATTAGATTTTGTGTATAGACGAGGCGAGTAAACATCATGAGACGCTAGACCATGTGCTGTTCATCATCACCATAGTCAGTGCCCCGGAATAGTTTTTTTTTGCAGAGTGGAGAGGGAAAGGGATGATGCGGATGCCAAAAAAACCAACTGGTGTAGAAAAAGTTGCTAACATATAGGGATAGTGCCTATTAATGAGTGACTTTATATGACCTTTGTTCGTTCAATAATGGTGATGTCAGTATTGCACCTGTTGCCTTTACTAGTGGGCAGTACTGCCGCCAGAGGCCATTAACGCTTTTAAAGACCGAAAGCTCACTCATAACCTGGACTAAAATAGCAAAAATGGTACTCAATATCAAACAGTGATGTCAAAACAATTGTCATATTAAGTGTGCATCTCCACTCAACATTTCACAAGTTCAAGACACTGGCCATAGTTGGCAGGGACGCGAGCAGTTGTGCGGTCCGACCGGCCGCACAGCTGGCCGCGGCGGGTGAGCTGGTCGGGCGGGTGAGCTGGCCGGGCGGGTGAGCTGGTCGGGCGGCGGGTGAGCTGGCCGCGGCGGGTGAGCTGGTCGGGCGGCGCGGAGGCGGCTGCCGGCGCTGTTACCTGGTCCGGCAGAACTCCGGTCGCCTTCGTTTCCGGCTGCCGCTGCGGCTGCTTGATCTCATCACGAGGCACTATGTCGATCAGGAAATCGAACTGGTCGAACTTTGAGATGGCCATGGCGATGTCGTTCCGCTGGGAGAACATGGAAATTCAACGTTGACGAGACTAACTGAGAGTGCGATGGACACACCGCGTCCAGTTTTTCCTTAGTAATTTGGCTGACTATCTGTGTGAAAACGCGCACAGATATATGGCTGTGCAGCGTCCACAGCTGACTAGATCGCGGCTGAGGAGCACGCAGAAATGCGACCACCTGTGAAGTGATGGTGAGAAACAGTTCTTTTCGCCTGTATTTCATAAACTGACCAGACCTGTCCCCAACACGTTGACCAGAACGCTGCCTCTTAGTGACACTAATAGTCTGAGTAGTGGGGTTTTGTAGCAGGCAGGGATGGAGCTTTCCATAATTTGGTGAGGGGGATACTTGCCCCTCCCCGATGTTGCTAAGGTTTAACACAGGACCTATGGGACTGCTGACTGGAGAGAATGGCATGAAAACAATATTTGCAGCCCCATCATTTTGGAAATATTCCACTCCTGGTAGCAGGGGCGATATCATATCTATCATATCTATATATATATATATATATATATAAAGTAGTGGTTGTTACCTGTAAAGTGCGCCGTTTATTATCCTCTGTGTGTATCCAGGCACGTAGGGACAGCTCATGGATGAACATTTCGGCGGCTTTGGAAAACAGAAGCGGCGCCTCCGCCGATATCATCTTCACGTCCTCGTCCAGCTTCATGATCTTCTTGATGCGCGCCAGAGGCAGCTCTTGCTGTTTAAAGTCATTCTGAAAACAGGACGAGCCCCGTCAAGACGACGCGGTGTGGAAGAGATTCGCCAGTTGTCGACATAGTAACGCATGTTGATCACACAGGCGAGTGATCATTCTAGAAGTTCTGACCACAGCGAGCACCACGCTACCACACTGATCATAAACGGCTCATATATTACACAGGCTGAGCAAGGCCATGTTCTAGCTGATCCATTGACATTCTAGACAAATTACCAACATGCCTGGTTCACCTTACAACACGTTTTTCCTATTACAAGAGTATGCGATACGTTGACAGAATGCTGGATGGAGGTAATTAATGATTTTCGAAACAAAGTATCCACGTGACCGACTGGAATAACAGATTGGTGATTCATCTGCAGCTCAGCCATCATATTCGTCCGCAGCGAATATACTCTACTGCGAGATTGGACCAGATTGCATTGTTACATTGATTACACTGATTACATTGTACAACATGGACATTTTATTAAACTAACTGCATAAATCTATCTATTAAAACGATTTTATTAAAATGATGTTATGAAATCAATTTTATAAAATCGACTTAATCAAATCGATTTTACTAAATATATTGCAATACACATCTTTTTGTAAATCAATGTTGACAATGCTTGCATCAGCTATGAGGTTCTCCAGCATTGGGAGGGGGGGGGGGGAGGCCTCCATGGCACTCAATTAAGAGTGAAGAAGACATGGTATTGAGACAACTCAATAATTCAGTGACAATGGTCCACCCCAAGTTACATAAAACGACACCTCCTACTATGAAGTTCAGAATGTTCTGGCCAGTCAGCAGAAAACCACTGTCATGAAACCCAGAGCATTCGTTTCAACCCATACATAAACATAGATGACAAAACATTAGCAATACTTCTGCTGACGTCGGTTGCATCGAAATATAACCAGATAAAAAATCGAAACATATCCCTCAAAACACATACCACGTTCATGTTTCTGATCTGGTCCGTCATCTTGGCCCAGAACTCGTCAAGGGCAGTCTGTGATTCGGTGGTTCCTTGCACCTCCGCTACGGCGATTTCTTCAGCCATTGCGGCGACCGATGCCTAGTATACCTGTGAATAATTATGTATTGTTTAAGTTATCGGATATTACAGGACGATGCATTCTCTCAAAAGTATGTTAAAATGTAGGACTCGTGTTCAATCCGATTCGAGCATGCAGCCCAGAACCTCCAAGTCCCTGAAGCTTTTGTTCATGGACATGAATAATATGGTCGGAAATATAAAAAGAAAATGGGGAAAAAATAAAATGGTGAGCAATGAGCTGAGAACAGGGCATTTAAAATTATACAAAGAGTTCATCCAAGAAACAACCATCTAGAAATTGAAGCTCTGACCATTCTAAAAAAAAAAAATGGTGAGCAAAATGTGGGTGCACATGGCAGGAATCAAGCACGAAGCTCCCAAGTGGAGGAGGACCTGGGACGACATGGGCAAAGACGAACCCAATTACGTTGTGCATTGATTTGGAAAGTGTTTTCAAGCACATTAATTCGGAAGAGTTGTCACAGAAACATAAATTACAGTTCAAACCGTCTCAGTTGCATAAAGCAGCTTAGTGATAAACTGTGGGTTTTCTGATAAAGCAAAAAACTTTGTTCATTACCATGAACAAAACCCCAGTGGAAGCATTAAGTCTTCTGTAGTGAAGTTAAGTCAGTCAGTCTTCATCACTAATCATGACATCTTCTGTAGTCAAGTTAAGTCTTCCACAGTCGAGACAGGTGTGGCTAGCGAATCGCTTCCGTGGAGCACAAGTGATGGCAGGGCTGCCATTACCTTGCTAAGAAGCAGTGCACAATTCACGAAGATTGTTCAAAAGTAGCTGTAAGTAGTGAAAACATTTGTACTGCACATTTCATGCCTTCTGCATCTCGAACGTGTCTAGCATCCCCTTGTCAGGGCAAGGGCAACAATACTGATGTCGTCGGAATAAAATTAAACCATTCCCCTGTTCAATTCGACATGCATGGCCAGTGTTGGAAATATGGTCCTTTTTTGGAACTTTTGTCATCCAAAGAATTATACACTCCCAAAAAAAATCCACTCCTTACATTACATGATATATCGTGAAGAGCCTTGCTTAAACAGCAATCTCAACCAGCTGTCGTAATCCAATAGTATTATTGGATTGTGATGAAGCAGAGGATGCAGCATGCTCCAAGGGCCTATACATATGGTAATAAGTGGCTGACAATGAAAAACCCTTCTAGTTTTGGTGCTCTTCATCTTGTCTAGCCATGTTATGTCCTTGCCACAGCAACTTGGCAACATCATTGAAGATAATGCACATTTGTTATTTCAGGTGACCATGAGAGCTGCAGCAACATTCCAAGAGGATGCAGAAGTGGAACAGAAAATTAGATGCAAGCAAGACTAGACGAGTGCCAGCTTGCTAGCATGTGCAACAGATGACAGCAGATGCTTAAGGATCACTCTGCAATCTGTATACAACATTAATACCAATGTATTTGTTCCATGAAATGGTGCAGGTGGTATGCAATTGTCTGAAGCATGTGAATTAATAAACAGCCATTCCTTCATGTGTACATTGTTCATTTGTGAAAATGCTGGAATCAGTAGTGTTCAGAAGAATGCAAGGCTAGACAGAACTAGAGAACTAGAGAAGTCCCTACACAACTTGCAAATCACAAAAGCAATCACATCCTCAAAATATTTGTGGACATATATTATGATTTGTCATGGCATAGGAATGTTCAGGAAGCTGCAGGGACAAAGAAGCCAAATAATGGAGTTTATTGGGGTATGAGGTGGGGTGCACTTCACAATTTCCTGAAACATTTAGTTAGAGCACAACAATGCTTGTGAGTTACTGTATCCGTGCACTGAAGGGGACCAATCCCTTATTCCTGAAAATATATTGTCTTACAAAAATGAAAGCTTTATTTCCAAAACAAAACAAAGCAAGCTGAAAGGTTCTTCTATCCAAATCCAACACATTAAGAACACACTTATGAAAATACTCTTTCCAGGTTATGGATGTTCATTTATGAAAATTATTGGGGGGGGAATACCTGAAAGGCAATGGGCAGGGTGAAATAGATTGGGGGCACACTCCATAGAGTCCCATGTTAAAAGTTGAAGTCATTTGAGAAGCAAAGCAAACATTGAGGGTCCCCTGTCCTAGGTTGTGCCACTGCATGCATGGGCACCAACAGAGGGATACAGATGTGCACCACTGCAAAATATAAGGAATCACAATTTTGCTATGGCTACCCATACTTCTCAACATTAAGCTGGTTATGCATACATCATTCTAGCTAGGTAGGTATATTTCTGATTTGATACTGAAGTTTACACCAACAAGAATAATTAAATTTCAAGAAACCTCAATTGGGCCTCAGTTCCTACGTCGGCCGATACTACACGAGATCAACTAGTAGTCTCACTACCTGGTCCCTGAATTATCGGACTATATCCCATCATACAACTCACGAGGCTTATCCCAGCCAATAATTTCAATGGCGAAGATATTGATAATAGATACGTAGGTCGTTCCTACCAAGGTTGGCGATGCCTACAACGAGCCTCTTTCGTCTCTTTCCATCCAGTGGGCAACTCGGTGCATACAAGAAAAATTCCTCGCCAAGTGAAAGAAACCTCTATTCTCGGCTCACCTAATGAAGGGAAACCACCATTCCCAGACTGGCCAGACCCGAACGGCGCTTCTTGGATTCGATGGATTCGCGGCTCTCCAGCTCCCACTCCGGTCGGAGCTTTTTAAACTACGGCCAAGAAAGTCCATAAATAATGCATTCCTTTCTGTTTCCTTGAAGATTGGGATGTTCTACATAACTTGACATGAACAAAACTGATCGTTTTGCATCCTGGACCAGTCCAGAGCAATAAAACAAAAAAGATATCCGATGGATTTTACGCAAGAAAATGACCCAAGTGGTACCAAAACGTTCTTCAAATCTGGTTATATTTTACAGTCAAATGGACCACGATATAACCAGAAATTTCAGTGTCCTTCCATTTCATGACCTACATTGTTTAAATACACCACAAACTGGTGGCAATAATAGTGTTTATGCCACTCCGACAACTAATTTCTCCCACTCCGGGAAAATGGAAATTTAGCCGTCATGTTCTTATACGCTGCTAAATGCGGGGTGGTTACGAGCCGCTTACTGGTCTTTCGTCAACTCCGGCTGACTGTACGGAGGCTGCTGATTGGCTTAATGGTTTGAACTCAGCCAATGGGATGAAATCTTTGTTGACAAAGGTAAAAGAGCAGCTTGTCTCGAATGCATTATTTTTGTGACAATGTAACACAAGTCGCAGCCAGCCCTGAAGAAGGTTAAGGCCAGCCGGCCTTGGGCCAGCCCAAGGCCTATCGAGTCAGCCAAGGCAACAGCCAAGGTACGAAGCCGGGGAGGAGGCTATTGCTATTTTTTCTGTTTTCGTTCTCCTCAGGTGTGCGCCTCGGGGAAAAGAGTAGGTGCTGTGGGAATAGTAACTGGTAGGTGCTGCTTTATTATCTTCTGTGACTCCTATTGTCTGGCATACCCCTTGTAGGAATTCTGTTTTTTTTCTGCCGATTCTATTGCGGCGAATATGGCTAATTGTTATTAATGCTGGCTTTCGATGGGTAACAGTTGGAGCATGCTAATCACAGGTGTAAATTTGTACACTTTTGTTGTTGCCAATGCGACATAATGATTTCCAAATTTAACATAATGCCTATGGTGGTGCATGGAATGAATGGATTCAAATTTCCTATTGGAAACATTTTTTTTGCAGTCCTGATACATTATGTTTTTAAATCCAACCATGCCATGGGCATTCTTCATCAGCACAGGGTTCAGGACCAATCATTTTCCATAAGTGATATTGAGGTTTTGTGGTTCCTGATGTGAAAGGCATAATTCTTGTTCATCATCACTTTGTTTCTATTTGTAAATTTGCAGTTTAGGGTAATTTTGGGTTATTTAAATTCCTTTTTCCAATGCCATGTTTAAAAATGTGGTTTACATGGTGTGACCACTCACTTCCACTGTAAATACATACTTTCCAGTTGGCAGGCAAAACAACACCAATAAATGGGCTTGGAGTCGGGTAATATAGTGTAAAAATTAATTTGGGAAATAAAAAATCTGGCATAATCTACCCTAACCTAGCCTAACCTTCAATGCATAAAGAACAATTCTCTTGAAAAAGGAAAAATTTCAATCAGTATTTTTCTTTAAAAAAAGGCAAATTAAAGAACATAACCTAACATAACCTAACCTTGCCTGGTTCATTGTTGAAAAACAAATTCTTGAAATATAAAAAAGCATTGGATATGAAAACTTGTCCAACTTAAGAGTAGAGCCCAACTTATCATAACCTAACGAAGCCTAACCAATTTGTTTGCTTCATGGAGGTAAACTGTGTAAGACGTGTCTTGTGGATACCCTAAGCTTGAATAATGTATTTCTTCATAGTAATATACCTACATACCTGAAGTTGAAATATATTCAAACTCGCATGGAAAATCAATCACGATTAAATGCATCACTTCTTGCCAATGACAGTATATTTAACACTTTTCCAGCACCACAACACATTTGACTGCTATGTGAAGTTTGTATTTTCAGTGAATACTATTTTTATGTGATCCAGCATCAGGCGGCATACTTAGGCTGTGTGGGATGAAACACCTGTAATGTATGCTTCTTGAATGGAAAAACAAGACTTTATTTCTTTGTCTCAGCAATTTGTATTCACCCCATGGTTACCAGGCATTATGCACTCCGTAATTGCATGAACTCAAAGATTATACACTCCGAATCCAAGAACGAGAAGTGAAAATCCAACACTGTGCATGGCTGCAGCACTATCAAACATCTCCAAAAAAACGTCATAGAATAATGACAACGGACGAACGATAACCCGTGGCCCACGCGTCAATAGGCCCCAGCGACACGAGAAGACCAGACCGTGGCCAAATGGTGACGTCAGAGGGACGATAACCCGTGGCCCACGCGTCAACAGGCCCCAGCGACACGAGAAGACCAGACCGTAGCCAAATGGTGACGTCAGAGGGACGATAACTCGTGGCCCACGCGTCAACAGGCCCCAGCGACACGAGAAGACCAGACCGTGGCCAAATGGTGACGTCAGACGGACGATAACCCGTGGCCCACGCGTCAACAGGCCCCAGCGACACGAGAAGACCAGACCGTGGCCAAATGGTGACGTCAGAGGGACGATAACCCGTGGCCCACGCGTCAACAGGCCCCAGCGACACGAGAAGACCAGACCGTGGCCAAATGGTGACGTCAGAGGGACGATAACCCGTGGCCCACGCGTCAACAGGCCCCAGCGACACGATAAGACCAGACCGTGGCCAAATGGTGACGTCAGAGGGACGATAACCCGTGGCCCACGCGTCAACAGGCCCCAGCGACACGAGAAGACCAGACCGTGGCCAAATGGTGACGTCAGACGGACGATAACCCGTGGCCCACGCGTCAACAGGCCCCAGCGACACGAGAAGACCAGACCGTGGCCAAATGGTGACGTCAGAGGGACGATAACCCGTGGCCCACGCGTCAACAGGCCCCAGCGACACGAGAAGACCAGACCGTGGCCAAATGGTGACGTCAGAGGGACGATAACCCGTGGCCCACGCGTCAACAGGCCCCAGGGACACGAGAAGACCAGACCGTGGCCAAATCATACCAGACACCGCAAACCGTGATATCGTTAGCAAAGCAGGCAAAGTATCCAAACGTGACCAATGTGACCTTTCATGACATGTTCATGGTCTTGATATTTTCTCTGAACAAAGTGTTCCCAAATGCTTCAAGATCAAACATCTTCTATAATGTACACATTAAGCTTCAACTTCAGGGCAGGTCGCTGGCTCATGTGACCGCCGTGAACTCTCATGCCTGGTGAACTCTCACAAACCTGATATAATCATGATCCATCAGCAAAGGGCTTTAGGAAGATCCATACCAACCACTTCTACAACACACACAGATCCACTATATCGAGGTCAGGTAACTGACCCACGTGCGATTTTTTAAGCCTATGGCATACTTGATAATATCACCATCGTGATCTATGGATGAGTAGCTTTTAATTGGCATCCATATCAACTATGCTCCTAGTCACGCAAAATACCATCATCTGGAGCTCATGTCAGACTGAAATTTGATCTCTGCAACCAATTACACATTCGGGTTTACAATATAAACAATATGTCATCAGATAGAAAATTGATTAGACACCCATCAACAAAAAAATAAAATATCAAAATAGGACACATTAAAAGGTCACGAGGTCACGAGGTCAAATATTGACTTCACAATACCACACTTTTATCAAAAATCAGTTTTTATTAAAATCGGAGGGGTGTGGCAAACAATTTGGGGTCTTCCTGGTGAATTGTCCTGGAATCACCCTATAATGGAATTCACCATTAATCCTTTTACTTTACATACTCATGCTGAGATGTGGTACTTCACCTCTCTCACCCACCCATTTACCTCAAATATCCAATAACCCCCTGATACTCACACTTCCTTCAGCTAACTTCCTCCATTCTTACATTTATTTTTGTTCATTGTTTTTCATGTTTTTATTTACTTAACAAACTAAACTGGGAACTTATCATATTGAGATATGAAACTAACTGGGTACCAACAGAAACTCATCAAAAGGCAAACTCCCTAACTGGCCTAATCTATCTCCCTAACCTAGACATAGTATATTTATGTCTCACCAGTACCTACATCATGGCTAACTCAAGTAGTGCTGCTATATTTGATTTATATACGTGCCTATTGCCAAAACTTCATAAAGATATCCGAATTTCATAATGGTAAGCTAGGGTGCCAATATCCTATTCTTCCAAGCAGTGTGAGCAAATTGATACTGTCAGATATTAGGGTATGAGTAGCAAACATTTATGAAGTACATTTTGGGGTAAATATACATTAGAAAACCATAGTCAAAGTTTTGGTCAAAATGTTTTGCTGGTGTTTTCTATTATATTTTAACGAAGTTGACATTTATTTATTCACAAAATGACAACTTTCAAGTTATAAGCAATTCATGTTGAACACAGGGCTCTGTTCTAGGTCCACTTCTCTTTATCGTCTGTGTGAACAATATTGAGACAGGACTGAGGATAGCATGTTCAAATTTGCTCATGACATCACACTGGTAGGAGTGGCTGAAATAGTAATTAATTTAGTGATATTCAACTACACTAATAGGACCTAAAAGTGGGCTGATAAATGGCCAATATCTTTCAACTATGACAATTGTAAAGCTATGCATCTGTGGTCTGGATAATCATTTGAATATACCATTTGATGTCCTTTGAATATACCATGGGAGGCGAGGAATTGAATGTCATTTGAGACTTTGAGGTGTGCTAGTTGCAAATAGCATCAAAGCAGAGAAACAATCCAGCTCAGCCAGGAATAGGGAATTCAGAACACTAGTAATCATTTGGGGCTTTAGGGTGCGTCGACCATGTTGATCATATAGCACTAGTAATCATTAATAGGAGTGTGAGGCATAAGGGCAAGGAAGCCATGAAAAAAAACTGCAAGAAAAGAACTCTTGTTGAAGGGTTAGATAATGTCAACCTGAATGATGTTCTTCTATTTAGAGCATTGCATAGGGGTCATTAATTCAGGTTGGACAGGTTAAGGTGTAGGACAGTGAAGAACCAACATGTTTTCAAAGGGCAGTTGATAAATGGAATAGACTGCCTGCTGATGTGGGAAGTGCCTCATTGAATGCATTTAAAATAGGATGAACATTTTTAGGCTCACTAGTCTTGTTTATTAGTTCTAATTGGTGGAGGATGGTGATATTTATGCTAGCAGGTCTACACTGTACAGACCCCTTTCAGCAAGCATCGATGGACATGAAAATGATTGATGGGACATTGGTGAGAAAGAGTGTGTGATACAATAGCAAGTGAATGATGCTAGATAAGTTGGAATAGACTGTAGATATTTAATTGAAATGGGGATATGGCATTGATTCTTGTGTGTCAGTCTTTTTTATCATCCCATGTTATCCTTCCTGCATGGGCTTTGTTTAGATGGGCCCCTGTGGCTCATATTAACCCCGTCTCTCCAGTCAGATCCTCACACCCTGTCTCGGGGGGTGGATAAACACCCCCCATCTAATCTCCAAACTAAGCGTCGCACCAAAACGAAAGAGGCGTCATCGGAAAGCGCTCGACGAGTAGGGCTAGACACTCCCCCACAATTTTTTTCCCACAAAAGTGACGTCACTAGGGGCCTAGATTTTCATGACTTACATCATGTTTTTGGCTCTGGAAAGTTCATTTTTGCGGAGATTTGAAAAACCAAAAATTATTTGGAATCAGAAAAGGAAGAAGAAATTGACCAGGGCCATAACATTTTTGGCCACCCAAAAATCAAAATTGTATTTGTTTGAAATTTCACAATTTTGAGTTTTAGTTCTCTTTAATTTTTTATTTTTCTAATGGGTAGAGCGGGCCGAAAAACGGTGTTCGAAGTCAACTTGCACTAATAAAAAATGCTTACTTTAGCCAGAATCTTCGATTTTAACTCTATGGGAAAATATGCAAAACTAATAAGTAATAAAAAACGGAAAACAAAAAATCCTCTGGTGCGTTTTGTTGTGTCCCTAAAGATAAGCAAACGTTGAAAATTTCATTCAAATATCTTTATCTGTTAAAGCGTGACAGCTGGTTGAACTTTCTTTAGGTAACCTCACCTGACCTTCACTAACTCGTTGACCCTAGATGACCTGACCTCAAAATTTTGACACAACATGCCAAATTGATGTGGGAAAAGGTATGCCAAATTTCGGCAAGCTGTCGCGCGTCGTTGTTTCACTATCCGCGGAAAACCTTAGGGGGGATAACAATCCCCCCTCCCAAGATTGCACGGGTTAAATCTGATTACTGACTTTATGACTTCATCATGTAAGGTCCATCATCTAATGAATGGGTAGGCTGGTGCATATATTCAAAGAAAACTTGGGCTAAAACATGGCTATTGAATGCAACTACTGCACAGAATGACATTTCAGCTGGCAATGAATGTACCTGCAATCACCACATGAAAATAGCCTGCATATACCTGATACCTGATAATTTCAGTGATGGTTGTAAATAAAAGCACAGAGCAAGCAAGGTTACAATGAATATGTGGACAAACATCATATATTACATCGGACTGACATCCAGCAGGTTTAGAAGAAAAAATATTTCGTACACAACTAGTTTGCATAAACTTCCTGCTCTTCCATTAAATGCAAATTGAAGGTTATTTGGTATGGGCCCATGGACCCATCCAGATTAAGTCTGTAAAGGAAAGATACCATAAGCGTGGACAAAAAGACACTCACCACCCCAACCAATACCACACAAAATGCCAAATAAACCATCCACCAACATCCCACACACCCATCAATACCCATATATCATATATATCCAACCCTATTCACTTGATCCCACATAATACACACATGGATAAAGTGCCCTACCAATAATTTTCACATTCGGTCCATGCCTGCTTGGGGGCCTGAACTATACACACCTACTTAGCATAAATCTCACCCCTTCCACCACTTATTAGAACCAAAAAACAAGTTTATCCAGCCTAACAAATGTGTCAACCCTATTCTTAAATACATTCAATGATGTACTCATCACATCAGGGAAATCTTCAAGTATTACTCCTCACACTTGCTTTATATCAACAAGGTATCTAAGTCATTGTCAGCCAACTGCCAGTCAGCTATTGGTGACACACTCAAAGTACAGAGAAAATCCTCCAGCTGGGTGCACTGAATGAACCCAGGGGCATTATGTAAGGTTAGTTCACCTAAAAAATAGCCTCAAAAACTTTATGTTTCTGGCTTAATTTCATGTCATTCCAGACACTCAACATTCACAACCAGAAGCGTTCAGAACCGTCAATGAAGGCCAGAAGTTCCTTGTGATGTTGTTAGTGTTAATGGCAGCACTAACAATGTTAGCTGAGATTTGGTGGAGTTGGGACTGAAAAGTTAGTTTAGGATGATTCTGGTTGTTCTGGTTAGGATATGTTAGGTTAGGTTAGGTTAGGTTAGGTTAGATTATGTTATATTATACTATATTATATTTATCATGCTGTTATCTTAGTCTAGGTTAAGTTAGGTTATTTTCACTATAGTATATCTACTCATATGTAATTTCACAATTCTTGATTGACAAAGCAGAAGTCAGCTGATGAGCAACACAGCCATGCAGCCATAAGTGTCGGAATAAGGATGGGTTTGCTGTGTACAGGTTGCACTCTTGTACCTGACACAATTATTAAGCTTTCTTTTGAGGACAGTAAAGCAAGTTTATAATTTTTCTGACAACACAGTGTGGTTCTCAGTGAGGTTATTTGCCCAAATTGTTCCACGGTCTGCCAGTATTTATTTTTGAAGGAATTCCATAGTCGCAAGATTCAAAAGTTCCTTTTCAAAGCATTGAAACTATAACCCGCAGTCCGATCCGAGCACCATGCTAGTCAGTCTGATACCATCTTGGTACAATTTAACAAGCCACAGCCCAGACCATCCCATTAAGGTATGTAAATGTTTGCAGTGTTAGCTCATAAAATACAGTTAATATCATAGCACATTTCCTCCATACCATATCTATGATGTCATCAATTGTATCAACCTCTGCTGACTTCAAAGCAATCATTTGCAAAGAAAATGAGTGGTTGCATCATCTTAATCAAGTTAAAAATCATGGTATACAAAAAGAATTCCAAAATAGCTACCTTGATCTACAAATTTACAAGTCCTCTCACCCGGTTAGCTCCCCAAATACTCAAGCATCACTCACCCAGAGATGAGTTCCGTGCCCGATCGAGGGGAGCCAGTATCCGCAGGTATGCCAGTCCCTTAGATTAAATAAAAATATGGTTATCAGATAGACAGGGCAAGACACAAGAACTGGACAGTGTACCTCAAGCAGAATTTGTATGCTTAGAGTAGCCACGACATCTGCTAATATGTTGTTGTCAGTCAAGATTTCTGAAATAGAGAATATAGAGATTGAATATAGATATTGAATACAGATATTGAACATATATATATATATATATATATATATATATATAGATCTCAATATTCTGAATATAGAGAAGTAAAGCTACTCTTCAAGTTTGATTAGCATATTATCACGGTTAATCTATTCGGTATATTCATACAACAATGTGCAGATTTGAGTGCAGTGCAGCTTTAAATGCACCCAGGTATGTTAAGGCTACTATATCATCAGACAATGAGTTCTAGGTGGTACAGCATCTGAGGAAAAAAAATATCTTCCTACAATCCACTGATGCCTGCCTGTGAGCCAATTTCAGTGAGTGCCCACATGTGTTCACCAATGGTGCCAGCACAAGCATGTCAGGGATCTTAATGGCAGAATGGCCATGAAAAATCTTCCAACACTTGATAATATCTGCTCGAATCAGTCTACCTTTCACCGAGTACAAACCTAGCTTCCGTAATCTGGCACCATAATCCAGACCTTCCATCCCCTCTATGTTTGTATCCACCTTCTCTGTACTGATTCCAGTTGCCTTAAATCACCTATGTAACCTGTATTCCAAGCACATGATGCAAACTCCAAGAGGCCTTGGTTAGGTTAGCTTAGGTCAGCTGGTCAAGCTAGGTTAGGTTAGCTTAGGTTATCCTGCTGATGTCCATGAATGAGCATAAAGACAAAGACATAAAAGATCAGTGCAACTATGAGCCACAAGGGGCCTTCTTGGCTGCACTCTGGACACTGAACCAGTTGCCCACCAAATCCATTGATCAGCCCTCCCTGGAATACTGAAAAGCAAGCCCTCTTTTCTTATAATGAACGTCTATGTTGTTTTTAAAGATGTTCAGTGTGCTGCTACTGGCAATGGTTTCTGGCAGCTGGTTCCAATGTTCTACTACCCTGTTGGTGAAGAAAGACTGTCTTAACCTTGTCCTGCTGTGATTAACTTTAATTTTGAATTGATGACCTCTAATTGCATCATTTCTGTTAAATTCAAACATTTCCGAGATATCCCTGTTCTTAACCATGAACAAATTTAAAGACCTCAATGAGATCTCCTACAGCCTTTTATATCTAAGTGGAAACATTCAATTTCTTCAATCTTTCCTCATATGCCAGGTTGCTTATATCATTAACCATTTTTGTTGCACTCTTTTGTACTCTCTCTAAAAGCCAACAATCCTTTTCATAACTAGGGGACCAAGCTTGGACACAGTATTCCAAATGTGGCCTGACATATGCACAGTAAAGCTTCCTGATGACTTCCTCACTTTTGTATGATACATTCCTATTTATTGCCCCAAGCATTCTTAGTGCCTTCTTCCTGGCTTCTTTGGTCTGTTCTGATACCCCCAATTTTGTGTTCAAAATAACACTTAAGTCCTTCTCCTGCTGAGTCACAGATAGTACTTGGCCACCCATCAAGTATGGAGCCTTCATATGCTGCATGATTATGCATCATATGCTTTATTATACATCATATGATTATGTATCATATGCTGCAGCCTACCTACATGCATGATTTTGCACTTATCAATATTACATTTCATTTGCCATTTTTTGGACCCCTTCACAAGCTCGTCTTAAGTCTTTCTGTAGCAAGACCTGCTCATTGTGTCCTGTTATTGCCATACAGACCTTCAAATCATATGCAAATTTCAAAACCTTACTGCTTATGCCACATTCAATGTTATTTACAAATATAATGAACAATAGTGGCCCCAGTATTGACCCCTGGGGGACTCCACTAAGAACATTTTGTCATGATGACTTTGTACCATTTAGCATCACTCTCTGCTGTCTATCTGAAAGCCACAACCCTATCCATTCTAGGATGCTACCTGCAATACCATTGCCCTGAAGCTGCATCATGAACTGTTTATGGGGTACCTTGTCAAAGGCTCTACTAAAGTCAAGATATGCTACATCAACCTGATTTCCCTGATCAAATTGTTCAGTAGCAAAATTAAAAAGTCCTAGAGATTTGCAACACAATCACCCTTTTCTAAACCCATGTTGAGTATCTTGAATCAATCTGTTTCCTTCCAGAAAACTAACTATTCTATCCTTGATAATTGATTCGAGTACCTTGCAGACTAGGGATGTGAGGCTTACTGGCCTATAGTTTTCAACTTTCCCTCTGTCTTAAAGGACATAAAGGTGTGAGGGGTAATATCATAAAAACAGTAAAAAATCAATATTTTCCATTGTGAACAGCACTATTGTACACCTCTGGGAATAGTTTTAATACCAAATACCTACGTCACTGCTTCTATCAGTCCTAAGGTTTTTTTATTAATTCACTTTTCATACTGATACCGATTCGTATCAAGGAGAGACCAAAGCTCCATTACCGTGGAAAAAGTTGTCCAACAGGGTGCAGTTTACCCTTAACCTGAGCATACTGCATTAGCATTAGCCTAAGCTCGTACCTAGACAAGTGCACAGATATATCTTAATCACGTACCTAGGTAGGTAGGTGGACAGGTAATGATTAATGTTTCATCACGCTCATTCGTTCATGTAAACAATCCTAAAATGGCGCATAAATGACAGAATATGATGGCAGCTTTGATGACGTAGGTCAATCGTCCTTCCTCCCTCCATTGTGCCGACGTATCTTATTTTTCTGCCTTGTCTAGTCGTCTAGTCGGTAACTGGACAAATGTGCGTAAAGCAAATGTACGTATGGCAGATGTACGTACGAAAATGTACGTAAGCAGATGTACGTAAAAAGCGCAGATGTACGTATGACAAATGTACGTATGGCAAATGTACGTATGTGCAAATGTACGGAAGTGCAAATGTACGTAAGCGTAAAAGTACGTAAGCGCAAAGGTACATATGTCACATGTACCTAACCAAATGCACGTACACGCAGAGGTACGTGTATGTAAACGTACGTTTATTGGCTCATACGTACATTTACGTTTACATGCATTCGCGTTTACATACTTTTACGTTCACGTACATTTGCTGTCACATACTTTTACGCTTACGTACATTTGCGTATGCGTACTTTTGCGCTTATGTATATTTGCGCCAGTAGGGGGGGGGCAAGGGGCCATGCCCCCCCCGAAATATTGTTGGGGGCCCGCTCCGAGCCAGGGGCCAGCGAAGCGGGCCCCTGGCTCGGAGTAGGCCACCCTACTCAGAGCCCTGGCTAGGGGCCCGCGAAGCAGATCTGTGGCTCGAATCAGGGGCCCTTTGAACCAACTGAAAATCTGGGGGCCCGTTTTAACCAGGGCCCGCCTGGAACCGGGGCCCCTGATAAAGGAAAAGTGCTTTTATTTCTGCGAAGTTTTACAAACATAGGGGCCCGCTCAAAAGAAAGTGCATGTTTTCCGCAGACTTTTTTAAAACATGAGGGGGGCCCGCTTGCGAGGGGGCCCGCTCTCCAACCCTGGCCCCCCGAACTGAAATCCTGGTTGCGCCACTGATTTGCGCTTACTTACATTTGCGCTTACGTACATTTGCGTATACGTACATTTGCGTATACGTACTTTTGCGCTTGCGTACATTTGTGCATACATACATGTGTGCTTACCTACACTTGCACATACGTTTGTTTGCGCTTACGTACATTCGCGCTTATGTACATTTGTGCTTACGTACCTTTGCCATACATATATTTGTTCTTACGTACATTTGCCATACGCACCTTTGTGCGTAAGTACCATAGGCGTAGAAACGTCTTAAAAAAAAGTGGGTGGGCCAGGGTAAACAGCAGGGGCGCATCCAGAAATTTCGCAAAGTACCATGGTTTGGCATTTTTGGATAGAGAACCCGATAATTTTAATAGTGAACACCCAACTTTCACGGGGCGGGTCTAAGGGGCCCTTAAGGGGAATGAGGCAGTCCCTGGGCGCGCCTATGGCTAACAGCAACATGTGGTACTGAAAAATAACTATCATCGCAGCATAGTATTCAAATTCACACTTCTCGCTGAACATGGAACTCTTCATGATTGATGGATTCAATCCAGGTTTGTCTTCCTGGTGCAAGGGAAACCATTCGTACATAAAACTTTAAATAAAATTTCTTTAACTTCCGCTATGTGCGTGTGTGTGGGGAGTGCGAGCTCATTACAGCCTCACTAATGGATATGTGGTGTGTCCTAGTTTCCATGAATTAGTACTTTACGTCACTAAGATGTCATCCTTGTAAATGTTCACCGATGTTGGTGAGGAGAAACAATAAGCAAGAACGTAGCTTACTTGCTGCCCCATGGCAAGAGAAGTCTCATAATTGATGCTGGAAGGGATGAGAAACAGGAAAGACGGGTGATCGCTGGTTGAAAACTCTTTGATCCGGTTTATTTTTCGGAATTTCTCTTTATTTTTTAGGACTCCGGCTTGATCCTTGTCGGGTTTCTATGAGATTTGTTGGCTACGCTGTGCTTATTTGTGGCCATCGACGCCAATTTTTGGGAGCCCTGAGGGGAATTTTTCATGCCCCGACCGGAATTTATGGGAATACCGACAGGAATTTTGGGTCCCAAGCGCGATATTTGGGGGCTTGCGCTAGTTCGCGGGGCACGTTGTACTTATCTGGGCCTCGGCGCGATTTTGGCGTTCCCGGCGCACATTTTTGGACCCGGTGCAAGTTTGTTTTGGTGCCGGTTGTATTTATTTATAACCTCTAATTCTGATGGCCCCGACGCGAATTTATGAGCCCCAGAATAATTTTTGGGACGCCGACGCGATTCTTGGATTCTTGGAAGCCCACCTCTTCAGAATGGATGGGGAGGTATTTTCCTCTTTGGTATGCCACTGCAGCTGCTCAACGAGTTTTTTTTTCAGCCGACGGCAACCTTCAGAGCAAAAAGGCCTTTTGGAGAACTTTCTTTCAGGACCTGTTCTGATTTTTCCGGTGCTCGGGTGGACTCGAAGTACTTTCGTGTTTTTTTTGGGTCCACTTCTATTTTTTGTAAGCCTCCTGCGCGATATTTTTGGGCCTCGGTACGATTCTTCGGGCTCCCAGTGCATTTTTTTTCGGTGCTCCAACGTGTTTTTTTTTACCGGGGCCCGACGCGTTTTTGGGGGTCTTTGACGCAATTTTTGTGGCCGCAGAGCAACATTCCGGTAGGAATTGATTTTTGGGAAGCCAGCCGCGACTTGTGGAGCCCCGACGCGACGTTTTAGCCCTCTAGTGATTTCCAAGGGCAGCGACGCGATGTTTTTGGGTCCAAGTGCGATTGTTGGACCGTCTTAATTTGTTGGGATGCTTATCGCGAGTTGTAGTGGCCTCGACACGTATTTGGCGTCCAATGCGTTTTGGTTCATTTTGGAACAATTGCTGGGACCCTAGTGATTTTTCACGTACAGGCGGTTTTTTTTCGTTGCCACGGCTTCATTTATTGGGTGTTCCCGATGAGACGTTTCGGGCCCCGGTGCGACCTGTCAAGCCCCTAGCGTGATTTGCATGGGCCCGGGCGCGACTTTTCGGTACCTTCAGGCTCAGCGTGATTTTGAGTGGCCCCGGCCCAACCATTTGGAGTCCCCATTACGATTTTCAAGAACCCCGGCACGACGTTTTTCGCCCCCCGCTTGATTTTCTGGGCTCAGGCGTGAACTTTTGAGGCCCCAGCGTGATGTTCAGGGGCCCAGCTCGTCTTTCTCCGGCACATTTTTGTGCTCCCAGCGTTATTTTCTCGGTGCCCGGTCCAACTTTTTGGGGCCCCAGCGCGATTATCAGGGGCCCCGACCCAACCTTTTGGGACCCAGCTTGATTTTGAGGGTCTGGCCAGTTTTCTGGTGCCCAGTGTCGTTTTCGATGATTGATGATTATTCAGAGTGTTCAGAAATATACACCCTGCAATTGGCCTAAATTCAACCACTTATCTTCTGGGTTCTTAAATCTCAGCCTGAACGCAAACATCACTATACGATGAAAAGCCTTGATAGTATGCCCATTGATTGATCAAGTAAGCCTTGATAGTATACTATGCCCATTTACCTGCTTGCACCGCAAGTACAGTGTTCAGAAATATACACCTTGCAATTGGCCTAAATTCATACCATTAGCTTGGGGGTTCTTAATTCTCAGCCTCGACGTACACATCACTGGACGATGAAAAGCCTTGATAATAGTCTCCGTTGTAATTGGGTGTTTTAATGCTCTTAATCCAAATGTCTTCATTGAATATATTATGGGATCAGAGCAGTGTTGGAAATATGGTCCTTTTTTGGAACTTTTGTCATCCAAAGAATTATACACTCCCAAAAAAATCCACTCCTAACATTACATGATATATCGTGAAGAGCCTTGCTTAAACAGCAATCTCAACCATCTGTCATAATCCAATAGTATTATTGGATTGTGATGAAGCAGAGGATGCAGCATGCTCCAAGGGCCTATAACATATGGTAATCAATGGCTGATAATGAAAAACCCTTCTAGTTTTGGTGCTCTTCATCTTGTCTAGCCATGTTATGTCCTTGCCACAGCAACTTGGCAACATCATTGAGGATAATGCACATTTGTTATTTCAGGTGACCATGAGAGCTGCAGCAACATTCCAAGAGGATGCAGAAGTGGAACAGAAAATTAGATGCAAGCAAGACTAGACGAGTGCCAGCTTGCTAGCATGTGCAACAGATGACAGCAGATGCTTAAGGATCACTCTGCAATCTGCATACAACATTAATACCAATGTATTTGTTCCATGAAATGGTGCAGGTCGTATGCAATTGTCTGAAACATGTGAATTAATAAACAACCACGCCTTCATGTATACATTATTCATTTGTGAAAATGCTGGAATCAGTAGTGTTCAGAAGAATGCAAGGCTAGACAGAACTAGAGAACCTAGGGAAGTCCCTACACAACTTGCAAATCACAAAAGCAATCACATCCCCAAAATATTTGTGGACGTATATTATGATTTCTCATGGCATAGGAATGTTCAGGAAGCTGCAGGGACAAAAAAGCCAAATAATGGAATTTATTGGGGTATGAGGTGGGGTGCACTTCACAATTTCCTGAAACATTTTGTTAGAGCACAACAATGCTTGTGAGTTACTGTATCCGTGCACTGAAGGGGACCAATCCCTTATTCCTGAAAATATATTGTCTTACAAAAATTAAAGCTTTATTTCCAAAACAAAACAAAACAAGCTGAAAGGTTCTTCCATCCAAATCCACCACATTAAGAACACACTTATGAAAATACTATTTCCAGGTCATGGATGTTCATTTATGAAAATTATTGGGGAGGGGGAAATACATGAAAGGCAATGGGCAGGGTGAAATAGATTGGGGGCACACTCCATAGAGTCCCATGTTAAAAGTTGAAGTCATTTGAGAAGCAAAGCAAACATTGAGGGTCCACTTGTCCCCCCCCCCCCAGAATATAAAACAACCTCGTCCTAGGTTGTGCCACTGCATGCATGGGCACCAACAGAGGGATACAGATGTGCACCACTGCAAAATATGAGGAATCACAATTTTGCTATGGCTACCCATACTTCTCAACATTAAGCTGGTTGTGCATACATCATTATATCTTGGTAGCTATATTTCTGCTTTGATACTGAAGTTTACACCAACAAGAATAATTAAGTTTCAAGAAACCTCAATTGGGCCTCAGTCCCTACGTCGGCCGATACTACACGAGATCAACTAGTAGTCTCACTACCTGGTCCCTGAATTATCGGACTATATCCCATCATACAACTCACGAGGCTTATCCCAGCCAATAATTTCAATGGCGAAGATATTGATAATAGATACGTAGGTCGTTCCTACCAAGGTTGGCGATGCCTACAACGAGCCTCTTTCGTCTCTTTCCATCCAGTGGGGAACTCGGTGCATACAAGAAAAATTCCTCGCCAAGTGCAAGAAACCTCTATTCTCGGCTCGCCTAATGAAGGGAAACCACCATTCCCAGACTGGCCAGACCCGAACGGCGCTTCTTGGATTCGATGGATTCGCGGCTCTCCAGCTCCCACTCCGGTCGGAGCTTTTTAAACTACGGCCAAGAAAGGCTATAAATAATGCATTCCTTTTTGTTTCCTTGAAGATTGAGATGTTCTACATAACTTAACATGAACAAAACTGATCGTTTTGCATCCTGGACCAGTCCAGAGCAATAAAACAAAAAAGATATCCGATGGATTTTACGCAATAAAATGACCTAAATGGTA
The DNA here is from genome assembly GCA_034440615.1 of Ashinkailepas kermadecensis. Classification (NCBI taxonomy): domain Eukaryota; kingdom Metazoa; phylum Arthropoda; class Thecostraca; family Neolepadidae; genus Ashinkailepas; species Ashinkailepas kermadecensis. Next base: position 39,895 of record JAOTOM010003346.1, on the reverse strand, counting down.
CCAAAACGTTCTTCAAATCTGGTTACATTTTACAGTCAAATGGACCACCATGTAACCAGAAATTTCAGTGTCCTTCCATTTCATGACCTACATTGTTTCAATACATCACAAACTGGTGGCAATAATAGTGTTTATGCCACTCCGACAACTAATTTCTCCCACTCCGGGAAAATGGAAATTTAGCCGTCATGTTCTATACACTGCTAAATGAGGGGTGATTAACAGCCGCTTACTGATCTTTCGTCAACTCCGGCTGACTGTACGGAGGCTGCTGATTAGCTTAATGGTTTGAACTCAGCCAATGGGATGAAATCTTTGTTGACAAAGGTAAAAGAGCAGCTTATCTCGATTGCATTGTTTTTGTGACAATGTAACACAAGTCGCTGCCAGCCCTGATGAAGGTTAAGGCCAGCCAGGCCAGCCCAAGACCTATCGAGGGAAGGGTCTAAACAACGGCCAAGGTACGAAGCCGGGGAGGAAGCCATTGCTATTTTTCTGTTTTCGTTCTCCTCAGGTGTGCGCCTCGGGGAAAAGAGTAGGTGCTGTGGGAATAGTAACTGGTAGGTGCTGCTTTATTATCTTCTGTGACTCCTATTATCTGGTATACCCCTTGTTGGAATTCTGTTTTTTTTCTGCCGATGCTATTGCGGCGAATATGGCTAATTGCTATTAATGCTGGCTTTCGATGGGTAACAGTTGGAGCATGCTAATCACAGGTGTAAATTTGTACACTTTTGTTGTTGCCAATGCAACATGATGATTTCCAAATTTAACATAATGCCTATGGTGGTGCACAGAGTGGGAAACTTACTTTCCGGGTTGGGAGTCGGAGTGCATACCGATTTCTTCCGGAGTACATTTTCATGGACATTATTTTTTATGCATGGAATCTGTTTACCAGTAACCGACCGGAAAAACCTAAATCAGTACCTACATAATATGCATAAGTAATATCATTCTCATTTTGGGTCAAATCAAATGCCAAAACATACAAACAAAGAAGTGAACAATGGATGGCACCGCCCGGCAGTGACCCGTAATAATCGGCACTGTTTCGTTGCTTATAACTCACAGGAGAAATGCGTTTTCCTTTCACTGTTGGTCTCAGTACAAGGCTAGCCATATGAAAAACAAACAAAAATACTTCACACTTCACCATCAGCTCAGAGCGCATACCTACCTACGCAGCCAATTTCCCACGTAATACGAACGCAACTCCGCTACCGCACACGCCACAGTTGGATGTGATCAAAGCAAAGGATCAGTCAAGGTCTTGTGTTTACTGCTAACTTGTGTGGACACTGTTAACCATGTGTTCAAAGTTGCTAATGGTTATGACGTCATATACAAATTACCTTGCATTGATTGGTTCACAGACAGATTTCAGAACAGAAAACGCTAACGCAGCCAATTCTGATCGGTGGCCTCCGGGACTCCGGAGAACGTCTCTTAAAACTGTCAAAGTTTCCCACTATAGGGTGGGAGGAACGCAAGTATTCCGAGACGCGGCTCCAGAGCCGGAGAACAGTGTTCTAAGTGCGCATGCGCAGCATCCTGCAAGTTGCTGTTGGCGCGTTGTTGTCGGCAATTCCGGTGGTTGAGATTGATGGAGTGTGTGAAGATGTGGTCCGGCTGCTGACTGCTACAAAAAGTGATTAGTTTGAGTGGTGACCGTAAGTGGAATAACCAGCGTTTTTTTTGGGTGTCGTTCTGTGTTTGTTTTTATTGAGATCTTTGTTCCAACATTGGTGTCGGAGTACATGTAAAGCCCATCCTATCCAGTATGAACCCGGAGTGCAAAAATGTTTTCAGAGATAAAATCTCTTAAGAAGTGCCTTAATTCACACCCTGGTGGTGCATGGAATGAATGGATTCAAATTTCCTATTGGAAACATTTTTTTTCAGTCCTGATACATTATTTTTTAAAATCCAACCACGCCATGGGCATTCTTCATCAGCACAGGGTTCAGGACCAATCATTTTCCATAAGGGATATTGAGATTTTGTGGTTCCTGATGTGAAAGGCATAATTCTTGTTCATCATCACTTTGTTTCTATTTGTAAATTTGCAGTTTAGGGTAATTTTGGGTTATTGAAATTCCTTTTTCCAATGCCATGTTTAAAAATGTGGTTTACATGGTGTGACCACTCACTTTCACTGTAAATACATACTTTCCAGTTGGCAGGCAAAACAACACCAATAAGTGGGCTTGGAGTTGGGTAATATAGTGTAAAAATTAATTTGCAAAATAAAAAATGTGGCATAATCTACCCTAACCTAGCCTAACCTTCAATGCAAAAAGACAATTCTCTTGAAAAAGGAAAAATTTCAACCAGTATTTTTCTTCTAAAAAATGCAAATTAAAGAACATAACCTAACATAACCTAACCTTGCCTGGTTCATTGTTGAAAAACAAATTTTTGAAATAGAAAAAAAAACCATTGGATATGAAAACTTGTCCAACTTAAGAGTAGAGCCCAACTTATCATAACATAACCAAGCCTAACCAATTTGTTTGCTTCATGGAGGTAAACTGTGTAGGACGTGTCTTGTGGATACCCTAAGCTTGAATAATATATTTAATCATAGTAATATACCTACATACCTGAAGTTGAAATATATTCAAACTCGCATGGAAAATCAATCACAGTTAAATGCATCACTTTTTGCCAATGACAGTATATTTAACACTTTTCCAGCACCACAACACAGATGACTGCTATGTGAAGTTTGTATTCTCAGTTAATACTGTTTTTATGTGATCCAGCATCAGGTGGCATACTTAGGCTGTGTGGGATGAAACACCTGTAATGTATGCTTCTTGAATGGAAAAACAAGACTTTATTTCTTTGTCTCAGTAATTTGTATTCACCCCATGGTTACCAGGTATTATGCACTCCATAATTGCATGAACTCAAGGATTATACACTCCGAATCCAAGAACGAGAAGTGAAAATCCAACACTGGATCAGAGTCAATACTAAGCAGATATTGTTGCATATACCATGAGCCCACCATCTTTTCGAACCATTTCTGTTGAACGACATAATTTGAATTCAATGTTTAACGTGCTGTCAATGCCACTACGCAGTTACCCAGCTGAAGATCCACTCGGTTCAGTTCCCATGCTCGTCATGTGCCTTCTCAGGTCACATGACAAGCATCACTCGTTACTCGTCACATCATCACTCTTCATATCACTCCTCATGTGGCCTTGTCAGGTCGCATCACGAGCGCCTAATCCTCTCTGGGGATTCTAAGATTCTGAGAGGCGTTCTCGCACTTGAAGTTGATATAATAGTGTGTGGACTTCATTATAGTATTGATGCTACCATAATAAATTATGGACATTGTATTTTGCTATATTGCATGCCAGCACCGATAGTACCCAGGCATCTAAAAAAAAGTTGGATATCTGTGTGCTGTGCCAAACTGTGAAAATACATTGAAATGTGGAAATGTTTACGTTTTATTCCAAACAGTCGATGTATCGTGGTATCGTCACGCAATCGATGTATCGAGGTAGTAATATGTATGCTTCAATAATCAAAATTAATGTAAATATTGAAGTGTCTGGCAGTTAGGGCCGTATATAATACATAGCTCTGTAATATCAAGAGAAGGAAATTGCACTTGCGAATTGTATGTCTTACCTGGATTGTGTTACGTTACTGCCTTCAGCATTTACAATTTTCTACTCTAGGCAATATTAATGAAATATATGTTAAATATGTACTGGCTGACAGTATGTACTATGTATGTACTACGTAGGTGCTGGCTGGCACATTATCTGCTTTATAGTCCGTTCCTAACATAATATAAGGTGTGAATATCCATATATCTGCTGTATTACATCAACTCCTGAATTAGTTGTGTTGTTGTAGGGTCATGTCCAAGCAGTGGCGTCGGCACGAAATTCTTCCAGGAGGGGCAATGTTGGAAGGGGGCCTCCTGCTCCCCGAAAGGGGGCCTCCTATTGTTTTTAGGCTCTTGGTATGGTTCAAGAATGGGAAGCATGATTTCATATTGATGTCTTGTTTGCTCTTGGCATGGTGCATCATTTACGCGAAACGCAATAGCAATAATCTTCTTCTTTTTTCGCTGAGAACTGAGCCATGCCAGGGTATAAATAAGTAAATGTGGATAAATACCTAAGTGCCAAAGCAAACCAATGTCTTAATGCTTTCTCGACCAGAAGAATCTTCCCGCTGGTCTCTAGATTCTAGCGAGCTGGCGGGGCTGGTGCTGAACATATCTTAAAGATATCTCCCATTGATCAACCCACTTCTATGTCCACCAAGTCTAACTGAATATAGCTAGATTCATCACTACTTTTCATCAGTCATTCCCGCCAGCTTGATGTCATAAGCAAGCTTAAACGATCATTTCTCAGTCCCAGGACGACAATTTCGCGAAGGTGACAGCACGAAGTGGATTGTGTTGGTTTTCTGGTCGCCATCTTAGGGATTTATTTATTTTTCTAACATTTTGTGCTGGCTGCAAGGCTCCTGGCACACGAGCTAAAATAATAAATCCTCAGCGAATAAATTCACGGCAAGAACAAGCATTGAACAACAATGCATAAAGGACAATGCAACAACAATAACAACAAAGTAACAATGGCAATGCATAAATAACGCAAAACCTTCAAACTCCACGCCGCCACGCCCATGGTTTTCGCTGTGCTGCACCGTTTTGTAAATGACGTCGTTGAGAGGGTATTGAAGCTGGGAAACTCTAATCATGCAGGCTATAATCACAGAAGACAAGTTTGTAGGAAGAAAATGCATTTAAAAACATCATTTCTCCCAATTTGGATGGGGCGCAGGTGTTGTTTTGTATGCTTGTGAGGGGGAATTTGCCCCCCAATGTTGGCTTTGCCCCATGTTTCTGAAAATTATTGGGAGACCAGTGGCGTACCTATATTTGCGTCAAGGGTAGGGTGGAAAACGTCTTTGGAGGGATCCATCTACCCCATTAAAAAAATTCCTGGGATTTTGACCACCATGTTATCATAGGGGACCTTTTTAAATAAAATAATTAGTGATCAACTGAATTGTCCTATGGTGGGGCCTAATCTACCACTATCGTTTCTGATTCGTCGGATTTCAACCCTAACTCCCTCACCCTGTTAAAATGTTTTCTTTTGGTATCCATTGATAAATCACCTCACACTGTTGAATTTACACCTATACGAATCAATTTAAAATGCAAAATTTCCTAATTTCAGACATTCCAGTTAATAGCGCCCGGTCGCTACGACGCCAACGTTCGTGCACATGCACACCCATCTTGCGCATTCGGCGCATTCGCCACACTTCGTGCGAAGCTACGGTTTCTGCTAGGCCCCCTACGTTTTGCTAATTGCTGCCACATGATAGACTTGCGCCATATTTGACGTGATGGAATGCTTCGTATGGACTTTCGCTGCGAAAATTCGATTACTTAAATTCGATCATTATTTCCCTACTTCCAACATTTTATGGTGGTTAAGAATTGCGGATACCCACTGAGCGGAGCGGATACACCTCACATCTTTGATTAAATATGTTCCCAGATTGGCTACCGAACCGAGGCCCTGCCTCAGTGTTCTTTTTTGGACCCGTTTCGTCTTTCTTCGTCTACGAATGTGTCTTAGGGCTTCAATCCGTTTTTGTTAGGAGCCCAACACATTTTCGAAGCCCCTGCTAGTTTTAGAGTTTTGTTGCTTTTTTGTGCACCGAATATGTTTTTTAGGTGTCGGGGCGCTTTCAAAGATCCCGATGTCTTTTCGTTCGTCTTGGGACCATGCTGCTTTTTGCGGTTCCAGCCTCATTTTCAGGCCCTTGTGCGGTCGCATGGCCCCTGTGTGCCTTGAGAGTTTCTGGTGTATCTTTTCTCGAGCTTCCGCTATGTTTATTTAAGGCTGCAACCCATGTTTAAGGCCCTGTTGCTTTTTGCGAGACTGTGCTTTGGAGGGCTAGTTGCACTTTCGGCCCCCGTTGTGCTCTTAGGGTCCCGCTGTGTTTATTTTGGCTTCTGACGCACATTTGTGGGGCCCAAGTACAATTTTGGGACTTCGGTGCGATTTGTCTGGGTCCTAGCGCGACTTATCGCGCCCAGGCGCGTGGTTCCGGGGACCCAACGCCAGTTTCCTGGGCTCAACGCGATTTTTGTAGATCCCTTCTGAATTTTCTTTAAAGTCCGAATCCCGGCCTGATTTTTCGAGCCCATGGCGCCATGTTTTTGCATCTCACCTCGATTTGTTTAGCTCCGGTATGTTTTTATGGGCCGTACGCGATTTGTGAAGGCATCTGAAGATATCATATCTTCAGATTCGGTGTTCGGTGCATCAGAGCCATTTTCCTGACCCGGACAGTTATTTTTTGGAATTCCTCCTTATTTTGGAAGGCTCCGTCTTAATTTTTTTGGGGGGATGTCGATGCGATTTTTGGGGTCACTCTGTGCTTATGTCGGGCCCTAGAGGCCAATTTTTGGGAGCCCCGACGTGAATGTTTGATGCCTAGACCAAATTGTTGAGACTACCGATGGGAATCGTAGGTCCCAAACGCGATATTTGTGGAACCGGTTCGAGTTTGCGGGGCGCGTTGTACTTAGCTGTGACCCCAACGCGATCTTGGCGGTTCCTGTTGCAGATTTTCGGGCCTCGGAGCGAGTTTTCTGGGCCTGCCGTATTGGTCGGGTCAGCCCCCAGCGCGAATTCTGGTGGACCGACGCGAATATTTGTGGCCCCAGCGCGACTTTTGGGGACCCGGCACGATTCTTGGGAGCTTATCCCTCGTAGGAAGTGTAATATACTCGGCGGCGGTCCGGTACCAACTGGTTTATTGAGCACTCGGGTCACGGGACAACGGATGGGTCAGCATTCCCCGCGGCGGCGGACCGCGCGCAGAGGCGGCGCCAGGTACTGAGTGGTGTCACATCGAATGTGGGTCAACACACATCATCACACTCCTCCACCCCGAATACATACTTAAAAAGCAGAGAGAGCAAAACATACGAAAATTACTTATTTCGCCATGTGAGCAACTTCTAACGTCAAAGCTGCAAAAAAAACACACAAACAAAAACGTACTTTACACGTGCAGCATCACATTACGAATACATTAACCAATAGGGCTGCTTCAGCGTTTGTCTGACACGCAAATCATAAGTCCTTGGGGAACCCGGAGCACTGAGTTGTGCCTGAGTCCTCGGGGTACAAACTTCAACTGGCACAGTTGTTGTTGCCAACGCTACCGGCGGCACGAACGGTACACACAACGGCACAGGAGTCACTGCCGACGGTAGTGGTGAGCTCGGCGCGCTACCAGAGGCGGTACACGTCGGCCGCGGTCTCACCTGATCCAGATGCCTCTGAATCACTCTGCCATCCTGCAGACGCACAGTTATTTTAAGTCCCGATTTGGCAGTCACGTGACCTGCCAACCAACGTCTCCCTTCCCCACCACGGATACGATCAACAGCCGACACATACACCGGCTGTCCCACCTCAACCGACCGGTCTTGGGTGCCCCTGTCACGTACATGTTTTTGTTTTTCCTGCTGGATTCTCACTTTTCTTTCCAAATCGGGTTTCACCACGTCGAGTGGGGTGCGCATGGGATGACCCAAAAACAACTCAGCTGGGGAGACACTGGTTGTGGAGTGAGGTGTAGCCCGGTAACGGAATAGGAACCGTGAAACCTTTGTCTGAGGACTGCCTGACGTTTGCTTCCGGTAAGACGATTTAAAAGTCTGAACACTTCGCTCACTCAATCCGTTGCTCTTGGGCGACAAGGGTGGGGAAGTCAAGTGGGTTATGCCATTCTTACGGCAAAAAGTCTGAAATTCACCTGACATGAAACACTGGGCACCATCAGATACCAAGAATGTTGGTACTCCCCATGATGCAAAGGACGCTCTCAGATGCTCCATTGTCCCTAATGAAGTTGCTGTGCGAGAAGGATATATATCCATCCACTTCGAATGGGCATCCGTAATGACCAGAAACATCCACCCATCGATAGGCCCACAATAATCCACATGAACTCGCTGCCACGCTTTCGCAGGCCAGACCCAAGGGTGAATGGGCACTTCAGGTGCACTGGCTCTATGTTCCTGACACACCTCACAGAGTTTCGTTACTTTCGAGATGTCGTCATCTAACTTTGGCCACCAAACATACATTCTAGCGAACGATTTTGTGCGTGACTCCCCACAGTGGCCATCATGTAGTAGCCTGAGAATTTGCGGACGGCCCTGGGGCGGAATTACAACACGGGAGCCCCAAAGCAGACAGCCATCCTGTACACTCAGTTCAGATATCCGAGTTTTGTATGGAGCGAACTCGGGTCCCAACAAAACCGATGTCGGCCAACCCTCCCAGACATACTTAGTCACTTGCGACAACACCGGGTCTCTCGCAGTCCACAGGCTAATCTGATCAGCCGATACAGGAGTTGAATCCAAGAACTCCATCAAGTGGATTGTCTCAGCAGGCGGAGGGGAGATGGCACAGTCAACAGTGTGCCGCAGCGGAAGCCGGCTCAGAGCATCGCAATGTGCCTGCTTTGCACAACCGGCGCATACTCGAGCCTGTAATCATACGCGCTCAGCATGAGCGCCCAACGGACCACGCGCGGCGATGCCATCAGAGGTACAGGCTTATTCTCACCAAGGAGGCCCAAAAGCGGCTTATGATTAGTACGGATAGTGAAAGTTCGGCCAGCCAAATAATAATGGAAGTGTTTCACTCCAGTAAGGACCGCTAGACCCTCTCTGTCACTCTGGGAGTATCGACGCTCCGTGTCATTCAGAGACCGAGAGTAATAAGCCACGGGCTGCTCCCCATGCTGGAATCGCTGGCTTAAGACACAACCTATTCCGACAGGACTCGCATCACATGCCAAGACTACAGGTCGATTCGGATCAAAATGCGCCAGGACAGGTGGGTTTTTCAGCAGGTGCTTCGCTTCGCAGAAAGCCTGATGCTCAGCCTGAGTCCATTTCCAGGCTTGTCCCCGTTTCAACAGGGTATACAGAGGTGCCAATGTTGTAGACAGCCCTGACAGAAACTTGGAGTAGAAGTTGATCAAGCCTAACCAACTCCTCAGCTCTGCCACGTTGGAGGGAGTGGGCGCGCCCACAATGGCCCCTACCTTCTCAACAGTCGTCTCTATCCCACTGCCGCTGACTTTATGACCCAAATAGGTCACACTCTCAACAGCAAATTTGCACTTCTGTTTGTTGACGCGCAAGCCCGCCCCCTTCAGCTTGCGCAACACTTCACGCAGAGCTTGCAGATGAGACTCTGCTGAGTCACCCGCAACAACGATGTCATCTTGAAACACACACACCCGGAATACCGGCCAGGAGGGTATCCATTGTACGCTGGAAGGGACTCGGGGCAGAGGAATATCCGAAACTGAGCCGGGTGGGGCGAAGAAGGCCCCTATGTGTATTTACAGTCAAGTACTCTCGGGACCCATCCTCTACCACGAGTTGATTGTACGCAGACTTCAGGTCTATCTTTGAGAAAACCTTACTGCCCACCAACTTCGATGTCAATTCCTCGACACGGGGGAGGGGATACTGCTCAACAGGTGCAGCCTTGTTTACTGTGAGGCGATAGTCGCCACAGATCCGTACAGTTCTGTCTGCCCGGGGGACCACGACAAACGGCGCTGCCCACCTGGAGTGTGTGACAGGCTCCCAAAGACCCTCCTTAATCTGCTCATCCAACTGTGCGTCGACTTGTTCTCTATAAGCCAGGGGAACTTGCCGAGCCTTAAAGAATATCGGCTGAACATCTGGATCCACTGAAATCCTGACCTGTTCTCCATTGTAACGGCCCAGGCCATCCTCAAACACTTCAGCAAACTCCCTTAGAGTTTCCCTCAGGCCTCCCTTCCCCGACAAATGGCAGATCGAAGGCCAATCGAGTCTGAGGTGAGACAGCCAGTTGCGACCAAACAGCATCGGCCCCTCCCCTTTAACAACAATCAACGGTAACTGACCACACTGATCCCCGTATTTCACTGCCACGTCAATCTGGCCACACACGGGCAGAACCTCCCCACTATACGTTCTAAGCGTGGAGTCACAGTGTATTAGTTCAGGTGTATCAGAAGCCCACAGACGCAACAGCTCCTGCTCAGAACACACACTGACCGCAGCCCCAGTATCCACCTCCATACAGGCATCCCTACCATCCAGTGACACTTCCACCATAAGCGGTGGTTTACGTCCACCCCCAGAGAACTGCGAATGCGATCGAAACAAATCGTATGATTGTCGCTCACCGTCACAATGGCGATTCTCACTTGAAGTCAGCTCCATTGCACTGTTGTCCACCGTCTCCTCTGAAACGTGACAGATTTCCTCCGCCTGTACCGCTGCGCGACAAGCTCTCCTGATGTGCCCCTCTCCACCGCATCGGAAACAGCGGCACGCTTTAAAGGGGCACGCAGAAGGTGAGTGTCGGCGGCTGTGACACCGTGCGCACCGATCCAGAAACGCCGGCCCGCTGTGTCTCGGACCATCGCTGTGTCTCTGAGCCCTGTCTATTACGCCTCCCCTGCTCTGCCACGGCGCCCGCTGCTCCCCCACTCTGCCGACCCCAGGTCGCGGCTGAAAGGGCCGGGAACCTGAATCCACGCTCTGAATGATGTCACCACCAGTCGGCACGGTGATTGGTTCACGACCACTGAGCCGGCCGATGACGTCACACACGGCAGACTTTCCGCAAAGCTCCGCAGCGTTGGCAGCGGCAGATTCGTGGGCTTGGGCGATGGTGTTCGCTGACTTGAGAGTCCAGCCAGGCTCGCTGAGCAATCTGGTTTGCAGAGGCTGGTTCTGAATACCGCAGACGAGGCGGTCACGAAGCATCTCTTCCAGAATAGACGGCTCGTAGTTGCAAGACGTCGCCAACTTCCGCAACCGAGCCACGTATACTGGCACGGACTCGCCACGTTCACGGATGCACGAGTTGAAACGGAAGCGGGCAACTATCGATGAATCCGCCGGCTCGAAATGGTCGCAGAGCAGCTTAATCAAATCCTTGTACGACACTTCGTGTATTGACTTCGGGGCAATCAAATCTTCGACCAGGCTAAACGTGCTCGCACCCACAACGCTCAAAAAGATAGCGCGACGTTTTTCCACTTGATCATCATTGATACCATTCGCGACGAAAAACTGTTCGATGCGTCGGCTATATATACCAAATCTCTCCACTGACATATCAAACTCCGGCGCTTTGTCAATAAACGCCATCACTCGTTTTCACCGTACACAAAGAAAACCGAAACTGACACACCAAACCTCAGAGACCCGGTCAGTTCACTCACTGGTCGCCATGTAATATACTCGGCGGCGGTCCGGTACCAACTGGTTTATTGAGCACTCGGGTCACGGGACAACGAATGGGTCAGCATGCCCCGCGGCGGCGGACCGCGCGCAGAGGCGGCGCCAGGTACTGAGTGGTGTCACATCGAATGTGGGTCAACACACATCATCACAGGAAGGAGGTGACATTTGCCCTTTTGATATGCCACTGCGGCCACCGAAGGAGTTTTTTGTTCAGCCTATGGCACCTTTCGGAGTGTAAAAGCCCTCCGGGTAATTTTTTCCAGACCTGTTCTTAATTTGCCGGTGCTGGGGTCGATTCGATCGAGTCTCGGTGTGAACTTTTTAGACATCAAGTTCTATCTTTATGAAGGCCTTATGTGATATTTTTGGGTCCCGGTACGATTCTTCGGTCTCCTGGTGCGATTTTTTTTGTATCGATGTCCTGACACGATTTTTCCGGTGCCCAGCGGTTTTTTTTGGGACTGACCCGATTTTTTAGGCCGTAGAGTGACATTCCGGTTGATAATTGATTTGTTAGGGCAGCTGCAACTTTTGGGGCCTGGTGCGACCTTTTGGGCTCCCAGTGTGTTTTCAAGGGCTCCGACGCGACTTTTTTTTAGTCCAATGTAATCTTTTGTGTCCCGACGTCATTTACCTGGATCCCTAGCGCGAGTTTTAGCGACCTGGACACTTTTTGGGCGACCAACACGTTTTGGAGGCTTTTTGCGTCATTGTTGGGGCCGCAGAGTGATTATCCATGCTCGGATTGTTTTTCGTCGCCCCGACTTCATTTGTGTCCCAATGAGACTGTTAGGGAACGGTACGACGTCTCGTGCCCCTAGCGTGATTTTCATAGTCCGGGCGTGATCTTTTGGTACACCGAGGCTCAGCGTGATTTTCAGGGGCCCAGGCCGGCTCTTTTTGGGACCATGTCGTGATTTTCAAGTACCTCGGCACGCCTCATACAATTTTTTAGGGGCTTCTTGCAAATCATAAGCCTTCTCTCGCGTCTTAGGGGTCTCGTCCCATTTCCTGGAGCCTCTTTGCCGGTTTTGGATGTCTTCTCGTGTCCTACCCTCCTCCATATTCAATGGCCCCCTCTCCCGTCTTGGAGGGCCTCCTTCTACATTCTGGGGCCCCTTTAACATGGCATGGGGCTTCCTCTCATGTTCCAGGGGCATTCTCTGCCAATTTAAGGGCCTCCTGCCACGCCTCGTGAGCCTCCTCCTTTGTCCTGGCAAAGCCTACCCGTCTTGAGGGCATCTTCAATTTTGGAAACCTCACCTCCTTCCATGCCTGCTACCACTCCCATCTTAAGGGCCTCCTCTCATTTCCTGGGAACTCCTTCAGGTCTTCGGGGCCTCATTCGGCCCTGGATACCTCCTATTCCGTCTTGAGGGACTACTCTCGAGTCCGACAGGGGCCTCCTTTTCTCTTCTAGAGGTCTTCTTTTTCAAATTAGGGGCTTCCTCTCACGTCTTGTGGGCCTCCTGCTCTGCGTTTTGATTCGATCTTTGCCAATTTTAAGGGTGGCCTCTTATCTACCAGTGGACTCCTCTTCTCTTCCAGGTTCCTCCTCTTCCAAACTACAAGCAACCTTTCCTATCTCAGTTCACTTGTCATTTTGTGTGGACCTTCTTACCCGTCTTGGAGCCTTCTTTCTCGCCTGGGAGCCATCCCTCTTATCTAATGGCCTTTCTCTTCTATTTTAGGGTCCTCATCGTTCATCATGGGGCCTCATTTCCAATCTTGTGTCCTCCTCTTCTGAAGTAGGTGTCTCCTGCCACGTTTCTGGATCATCCTTTTCTATCTTGGTGGAACCTTATCCGTTTTTGGGCCTGTTTTTGCGTCTCCGAAACCTCATTTCATATCCACTGGCTTTCTCTTCCGTCTTAGGGCCTCCTCTCGTTTTCTGGGGCCTCCTTTCCCGTATTGGGGCCTCCTTTGCAATCCTGTGGGCCTCCTTTGTAATCCTGGGGACCTCCTTTGCAATCCTGGGGCCTCCTTAGCAATCCTGGGGGCCTCCTTTGCAATCCTGGGGGCCTCCTTTGTAATCCTGGGCGCCTCTTTTGCAATCACGGTGGTCTCCTTTGCAATCATGGAGGCCTCCTTTGCAATCATGTGGACCTCCTTTGCAATCCTGGGGGCCTCCTTTGCAATCCTGAGGGGCCTCCTTTGCACTCCTGTGGGCCTACTTTCCAATCCTGGGGGCCTTCTTTGCAATTCTGGGGGCCTCCTTTGCAGTCCTGGGGGCCTCCTTTGCAATTATAGGGGCCTACTTTGCAATCCTGGGGCCTCCTTGGCAATCTTGGGGGCCTCCGTGCCAATTGTCGGCACTCTCTCGAATTCTGGGGCCTCCTATCCTCTCTTTGGTGACTCTTTTTTAATTAGGGGTCTCCTCTCACGTCTTGGAAGCCTCCTCACCTGTGTTTGGAGCCTCATTATCCTCTTAGCAGAGTACTTTTGTGTCATAGTCCCAAATCTTCCCTCCTAGGGTCCTCCTCTTCCAAAATATGGGCCTCATCTGGCTGGTCTCAGTGGCCTTCTCTCATTCCTGCGGAGACCTTCTTACCCATCTTGGGACTCCCTCTTGCGTCCAGAAAAAATATCTTATCATTCCTTATTTTCTATTGTAGGGGCCTCCTCTTCCATCTTGAGGGCCTCGTTTACCAAATTAAGAATATCCTGCCACCCATCAGAAGCCTTCTTGTCTAACCTGGGTGGCTTCCTGCCCGTCTCGGTGGCATCCTTTTCGTCCTGGGGCGTGCTCCCAATATCTGTCCTACGTCTCTTATTAGGACCTAATTAGATTTTGCAGGATCCTCGTTGCCAGTCTTGGGGCCTCCTTGACAGCATGATCTTCTGTCTCGTCGGCCTCCTTGCTCACCTTTTTTTCCTGCGCATTTCCGGATAGGGGCCTCCTCAAATTTCAGGGGGGGAGTTTCACGGCAGGAGGGGCGATTGCCCCCTCCGCCTCCCGGTGGCGACGTCCCTGTGTCCAAGTGTGCATGACTTAAGAAATGAAGTGCTATGATGTGATATGAAGGTACAGCTTCTATTTAGCTATGGATTGCATGGAGTTTTTCACAAATTCAACTGTGTGTTTGCTGCATTTTACGAAATTTAGATGTCTCAAAAGTGGGAGGGCCAGCTACCATTGTTGGCCCCCCACTTTCAAAAGTGAGCGGGCCATGGCTTCGCTGGCCCCCCTGTCCCTACGTCTATGTTAAGTGCATATGCGCTTACGTACATCTGCCATGCGTACTTTAACGCATACGTACAATTGCTGACGTACATTTGCTTACGTTGTAACAGAGTTGGTTTCGGGGTGATTTATTTCAGAAATTTAGCCCCCTCCCCACAGTTCCTGTCGCGACGGAACCGACGGATACCCGGCGCCAGCCTGTCTGGCTGCTTATGTGGGCAGGTCACTGCTCCAGTCGGGGCCGAGCAGTGGACCTTGTACTGTTCCCCTCCCTCTTTCCGGCCGGTGCCCTGCCGCTGCAGGTGTGACCTCGATACCCGGCCGTCGAGGCCAAAGCCCTCCCCTCCGGTCAAGGTACCCCGGTACCCTGACACGGCCGCCGTGACTCGGATAATTGAATTATAATTGATGCAGATAATTGATAATTCATTCGTTATAAGTGATGGAGATAAGTGATAATTCACTCGTTATAAGTGATGGAGATAATTGATAATTAACTCATTATAATTGATGGAGATAATTGATAATTCACTCCAGCTTCGACACCGAATCGTCCAGACTGAGGGCCCACTCGGCCAGCACCTCGGCCGCCTCCGGACACCCTTTGAGGCGGTGGATGTACGTATCCAGGTGATGCACCACCCTGTTGTCGGGCTTGACGACGGTCTGCGTGACGGTATCCTTCATCATCCTGTGGTCGGAGCGGCGATGATACCGCGGCCCGGAAGTGCTTACAGTTGATGTATGTAAGCAAGCCTTTCTGGGAACCCTATGGGCAGGTGTAGGTTAGGGTGCCCCATTTTGCACCGATCATGCAAAAGTGCGCCGTATTGTTGTGTTTCCCATTATATATGGTCCGCTGAATCCAATGGTACCAAAATTATCATAATCAAAAAAATTCTAGGGGTCGCGAATTTGTTTTGAACTTTGGGTATTTCAGAAAAATGCAACAAAACAAACATATTCGGTCATAGCGCAGCTCCTAACCGGTCTAGAACCACAAAACAAGTTCATTTAGCCCGATTGGCTTATAACTCAATAGCCTAAACCAATTTTCGTGAACTGAGGTCATAAGGTCATTTTCCATGTGAGGTCAACGGTAGAATTTGGGCCAGAAATTGGCTTTACAGAGATAATTGTCAATTTGTATTGATTGCTTTGCATTCGGATGCAATAAAAACAGGCTTGCGTGATATGTCAGTCACTTTCTGCCATAAGAATGGTATCGTGATGCTTCTGACCATATTTAGCACGAGTGAGTGACTCATTTCTCCAAGGAGTGAAATGTCATCATCATGTGCACAAATTTGTATTTGGCTATTGGTTTTGTTGATAAATAAATATGCGTCGTGCTTACTGCCTATGTAATGTGTTTTTGTAGGGGAAAGTAGAAGAGAGAGAGTGATACTGAAACCAAATATCAGTTAAGAAATCTCATAATTTTCACATACATTCGTCCAAAATTTCTGGCATGGTCCTTTAAAATAAAATACTTTTCCATGTCACTAACGATACAAACCAACCTTCGTGTATGGTCTGAATGTCACATACCTACTACTGATCTCTTGGTGATAGCTATAACTCGGAGTTTGTTGTCATTGTATATGAATGATAAATAGTACAGCAAATGTTCAATATTCCCTGGGAAAGGGTCATTTTGATCAAAATCGTATCGTTGACCCGTCATTGAATGTGATCGTGTGACCTCAGTGCATGAAAATGTGTTTAAGCTATTGAGTTCTAAGCCAATCGGCCTAAATAAACTTGTTTTGTGGTTCGGCACCGGTCAGGAGCTGCGCTATGACCGAATATGTTGGTTTTGTTGAATTTTTCTGAAATACCCAAATTTCAAATGAAATTCGCGACCCCTAACATTTTTTGGATTTTGATAATTTTGGACCATTGGATTCAGCGCACCATAAATAATGGGAAACACAACAATACGGCGCACTTTTGCATGATTGGTGCAAAATGGGGCACCCTATTAGGGTGCCCCATGACAACAAACTCCGAGTGATATGCCAGTCACTTTCAGTCTTTTCAGTCACTTGCTGGCTTGCACTGTGGTATTTTGACAACTTGCTGCACGGGTGGCCCATTTCTACAAGTGGTAGGTACATACGGAAAACGAATAGCGTGACAGGGACTACCTACGTTTTCAGGTTCGAGAACGGCCTACATCTTCATCAGCTCTGATTTTTTTAAACATGGAATTTTGTTCCTATGACGCTCCACCGCCTGCATTACATCCTGCAGCAGCTCCTCATCTCTGACGAGACCGGCAAAGTCCTGCACCATCGTCACGCCCCTTTCAGCGACGTCGTTGATAACCTTCAACTTCGCTATGCACTTCTTGAACGCGGTGAACTCGTCGCTGTCACCCCAGAGGGCCGCTGGACACTGCAGCCAGGTTGCGCCCGAGATCTTCAGCTCCTTGAAGATAAACCATGACCGCTCGTCTACCAGGTCAGGGAGCCGAGTTTCCTCACCGATGACTACTTCGTCGTTGGAGTAGTCGTCAGTCTCCTCCAGGTTGGCCAGCTTTTTCGCCATCTCTTCCCTTTCCACGTCAGGAAGACTGCCGCTGCATAGCGCCATGATGACAGTCTGCGGCCTCAGATACCATAGATGTCTCTTCACGACTCGCAGAGCGGCCTGGGCCACTTCGCTGTCGACGGCCTGGTACCGGCGTAGGTCGTGGTGCAGCTGCAGGTCGTTTATCGGCGCGTCAGCTGCCACTGGTGACTTGAGCCACGCTGACGTGTAGAGGAGTGTGATGAAGGCTGTGACCCTCTGCAACTGTGCACACAGATCCTCACTCAACTTGAGCTGGCAGCTGAACATGAACAGCTTGATGTAGTAGATCGCCTGAAACGACACAACCGGCGCATAGGTTTATGGGACTGGGAATATTCTAAATATGTCTGAATTTATGACGTCAAACAACACAGGCGCGACTTTCATCGATACAGGATTCGCAAGGGAAAGACCCGCAGTTGTATGATAGGTTGCTACGACATGAAAACCAATAAATATAGTGAGCTATATCCAGCTCACTCTCTTTCTTCGAAAGCAATCGATTTCGCCTTATCTCCTCGATGGCGTCTGCCGCTCCGATATCCCATAGCACGTCTAATTTTGAGGTGAATTTGTCTACCTTGTCCTGGGACACCTTGCTCTTACTCTTCTGCAGCAGCCGCCACTCTCCCCACAGTTTTTCGAGTTTTATCCAACAGTTTTGCTCTGTCATAGTCTTGATCCTCGCCATGTCCCAGAATGGTAGAACGTTCGCCACCGTTTCTTTGATTGCCCCCATTCTGTCTTCTGTGCTCATGTTTGCATGGAAAAACAGCTTCAGCACTTGACGTGCGGTTGGGAGCTTGCTTCCGCCTATAGAAGAGTTTGGATGGCCAACTAGGTACGTTGCTGTTGACGCCCTAGTTGCAGGCGCGCTGGGTGAAGACTGTGCGGCGTCATCACTTTCCTCTTCACTTCCCGCCATGATTTTCACGGAAACAAAGCGGGATAATGTGGATTATGAAACAGTTCTGTGGGGAAAAGGAGCAGTTGAGTTATAGCTATCACCAAGAGATCAGTAGTAGGTATGTGACATTCAGACCATACACGTAGGTTGGTTTGTATCGTTAGTGACATGGAAAAGTATTTTATTTTAAAGGACCATGCCAGAAATTTTGGACGAATGTATGTGAAAATTATGAGATTTCTTAACTGATATTTGGTTTCAGTATCACTCTCTCTCTTCTACTTTCCCCTACAAAAACACATTACATAGGCAGTAAGCACGACGCATATTTATTTATCAACAAAACCAATAGCCAAATACAAATTTGTGCACATGATGATGACATTTCACTCCTTGGAGAAATGAGTCACTCACTCGTGCTAAATATGGTCAGAAGCATCACGATACCATTCTTATGGCAGAAAGTGACTGACATATCACGCAAGCCTGTTTTTATTGCATCCGAATGCAAAGCAATCAATACAAATTGACAATTATCTCTGTAAAGCCAATTTCTGGCCCAAATTCTACCGTTGACCTCACATGGAGAATGACCTTATGACCTCAGTTCACGAAAATTGGTTTAGGCTATTGAGTTATAAGCCAATCGGGCTAAATGAACTTGTTTTGTGGTTCTAGACCGGTTAGGAGCTGCGCTATGACCGAATATGTTTGTTTTGTTGCATTTTTCTGAAATACCCAAAGTTCAAAACAAATTCGCGACCCCTAGATTTTTTTTGATTATGATAATTTTGGTACCATTGGATTCAGCGGACCATATATAATGGGAAACACAACAATACGGCGCACTTTTGCATGATCGGTGCAAAATGGGGCACCCTAGTGTAGGTGTGTGTGTGTGTACATGACTGAAAGATGAAAGGTGTATAGATGACAAATGGCATGGGTGTAAGTACATGAGTGGTATGACTGTGATACAATGTGTTGGGCGGGTCTCGAGTGCAGTGTGTGTGTGTGTGTGTGTGTGTGTGTGTGTGTGTGTGTGTGTGTGTGTGTGTGTGTGTGTGTGTGTGGAATGGCAGAGGTGTGACAGATGTCATACCCCGTGGCCAATGTCTGTGTGGTCAGGTGTAGGACTAGTATGTATGATGCACGTATGTCTAGTCTGTATATGTGTGTATGATTTATGAATGTAGTGGTATATTGGATGACTGCTGGATGAATGTTCACATGTTTGGATGAATGTTCATGTGTCTCTGACATGTGAAATGTCAGTTGGGCTGCAGCGCCCCGATCTTCCGGCTGTCTGTGAACAGCGCGGAGTCGCCGAGTCGGTATTGTTTACGCTGAGGCGGCAGCTCAGATGTCCGACGCCGGACCGGCGCGAGCCTGCCAAGATGCAGACTCAGCAGTGGTTCCCACAGAGGGACTGAGCTCAGAGCGACTCTGAGCTGACGTAGTCTGTCTCTGAGATAGAGACAGCGCGCCCGCCGTTGCAGTAGGGTTCAGAGTCCGCCATTGTTCTCTGGCCGGGGCCGATGCCCTGGAATGCGGCGCAGTTGACGTGTCGTGGGCTGGGTCACGTGATATGGGCGTAGCCTGTCGCGGGCTGGGTTTTACCTCGCGACGGAGCCGAGGGCTCAAAAAGTACTTGTCACCGGGCAGTCGACGCGAGCGGTCGCCAAAGGTGGGCGGCTGGCCGCCGCCGGCCAGCCACCGGCCCCACACTGAGGTACGTCTGAGGTACGTCTGAGGACTCTGATCGAGAGACGCTGTCTGACTGTAGAATGTAGTCTTTGAGATGAGAGTTGTAGCGTGTATGACGACCGGTTGGGACGTAAGCGGAATTGTATGTCGATGATAATGCCTCATTAAATGTTTGAATGTGTGTCCGGAGACTGAGCAGAGGTGAAGAGATGGCTGAGATTTAACAAGATGTACTGTGGCCCTGTAACTGTTGAGATGGATGTTGAAGCCTTGAGATGTATGATGGCCTAATGTACTGAGTATGAAGATGTGACTGTCGAGATGAATGAAGATGTGGGATGGCCGTGTGAATCGTATGTGAAGCAGTTGTACCTGTCTGCGTCAAGATGAGGCTATAGTAATAACTCGTATATAACGCTGCACTATTGAAACCTGAATAATTATCGCCATTTAATTGCTAATCAAATGCAAATATAAGTGCTGGATTTTGAGGTGCCTGTCAAGATGTCTGAATTAGAGCTCTGAGATGAAGTCTTAGAGCTATTGAACATAACCGGAGTTTTAAATATCGCAAACGTCGAGGTCTATACTAGATACTACGTGCCAAGGAAGTTTGACTATTAGACATCTGGGAAAGGAAAAATGTCTGATAAGCTCTGGGGAGCAAAACTTCCCTAAAACGTACATCTGCCATACATAGGCGTAGGAACGTTTAAAAAAAATGGGTGGGCCAGGGTCAGCAGCAGGGGCGCACCCAGGAATTTCGTAAAGTACTATGGTTGAACACTTTTGGATAAAGAACCCGATAATTTTAATACTGAACACACAAGTTTCACGGCTAAGGGGAGGGTGCAGGCCCTCTGGGCGCGTCGATGGCTAACAGCAACATGTGGTACTGAAAAATAACTATCATCGCAGAATAAGTACCTTCAAATTCACACTTCTCGCAGAACTTTGAACTCTTTTCACAACTGATGGATTCTTTTGTAATAATAGGATTCTTTTGTAATCTTCCTGGTGCATGTGAAACCATTAGTACATATTCCTGTTCAAACAAACTTTCTTCAACTTCCGCCATGTGCGTGTGTGTGGGGGGTGCAAGCTCATTACAGCCTCACTAATGGGTATGTGGTGTGCCCTAGTTTCCATGATATAGTATATTGATATTATGCTATATCATTGATATTACATGAACAGGCATAAACGCCCATCGTTGTAAATGTTCACCGATGTTGGTGAGTAGAAAGAATAAGCAAGAACGTAGCTTACTTGCTGCCCCATGGCAAAAGAAGTCTCATGATTGATGCTGGAAAGGATGAGAAACAGGAAAGACGTGTGATTGCTGGATGCAAATTATTTGATCCGATGTGTGCCAGACCAAGATTGGTAGACTGACAGACTGGGGCAAAGAAAAACGTAATATATAAAAATACATTGTATGGTGGTTGTCCTTAGGGCCTAACTCCAACATATAGATGAACAGGGATCTCAATCATCTCTGTAGGACACATCGTGCATCTTAGAATATCCGCCACTTGAAACGAAATGCTACAACTTCATCATGTGGCACCCGGCTGAAACGGAATGTAAGCGCTTATTTTGGAGACCAACGATTCAGTGAAAAATAGCTGACAGGTGATAACAGACAACACCTCATAAAGCCATAAAAGTCTTCAGACTTAATAGCCACCCATCCCATCCTGAATTAAATTCAATTATCACTTATCTTCTTCCCACCTTTTCTGGTGGCTAAGAAATCCGGATAACCGCTGAGCTTTGATGCACCTCATCTCTTTGGTTAAATACGCTCCCAGGTTGACAACCGAACTGAGGCTCTAGTTAGTAGTTCTTTCTTGGACCTTTCCGTTTTTCTTTGTCTACGGATCTGGTTTAGGGCTCCAGCTAATATTTGTTAGGGGCCCGGAATATTTTTACGATCCCGGCTTTTTTTAAATAGTTTTGTTGCGTTTTTGTGCACCGACGATATCTTTTTTTAGGTATCGGCGCGTTTTCCCAGACCCCGAAGTGTTTATTTAATGCCTGGTCTCTTTGTTCATTTTCTAGGACCATGTCGATTGTTTAGGGCCTCAGCCTGTTTTTGAGACTCTCATGCGGTATCAAGGCCCCCATGCGGTCTCAAGGCCCCTGTGTGCTTTGAGGGCCCCATTGCGTTTTGTTTTTAGCTCTCGGTGTGTTTATTTATAGCTACAACTCATGTTTTAAGGCCCTGCCGCTATCGGTAGACTCGGTACGCTTTGGAGGGCCCGGTGCATTTTCGTCCTTCATTTGTGCTCTTAGGGTCCCGCTGTGTTGGGCTTCCTCGCTCACATTTGTGGGACCCCAGCACAATATTGGGGGCTCCGGTATAACTTCTCGGGGTCCCGACGCGACTTTTCGGGCCCAGGCGAGTGGTTCCGGGGATCCGACGCCAGTTTTCTGGGCTCAACGCAATTGTTGTTGACTTCTTCTGAATCGTGTAATGTCCGAGCCACGGTCTGATTTTTGGGGCCCCTGCGACAATTTTTTTGTCCCGCCGCGATTTTTCGAGCTCCGGTACGTTTTTCGGTGCGTATGCGATTTGTTAAGGCATCCGATAGTATGTTTGGGCTAAAGAGCGATTTTCCGGGCTCGGGCATTTTTATCGGAATCTCTTTATTTTGGAGGGCTCCGGCTTAATGCTTGCCGGGCTTAGATGCGATTCTGGGGCCACGCTGTGCTTATTTGGGGCCATCGAAGCCAATTTGTCGGGGCCCCTAGGGTATTTTTTGATGCCCCGACCAGAATTTATGAGACTACCGACAGCAATTTTGGGTTCCAAGCGCGATATTTGGGGGCTTGGCGCTAGTGCGTGGCATGCGTTGTACTTATCTGGGCCCCAGCTCGATTTTGGCGTTCCCCGGCGCAAACTTTCGGGCCCGGTGCAAGTTTTTTGGTTCCAGAATATTTATTTCTAACCCAAAATTCTGGGGGAACCCAACGCGAAGTTATGAGGCCTCAGAGCCATTTTTGGCGACCCCGACGCGATTCTTGTGTTCTTGGAAGCCCATCTCTTCAGGATGGAGGGGAGAGGACATTTGCCTCTTTGGTATGCCACTGCGGCTGCTCAACGAGTTTTAATGGCACCCTTCAGAGTAGAAAGTCCCTTAGGAGAACTTTCTTTCGGGACTTGTTCTGAATTTTCCGGTGGTCGGGTCGACTCGATGGAGTCCTTTTGTGATTTTTTTAGTCGATTTATATGTTTTGTAAGCCTCCTGTGCGATATTTTGGGCCCCAGTACGAGTCTTCGGAAGCCCGGTGCATTTTTGTCGGTGCTCCAGCGCGTTTCTTTTCCGGGGCCCGTTCTGGGGGCTTTGACGCAATTTTGTGGCCGTAAAGTAACATTCCGTGTCGGAATTGACTTTTAGGAAGCCAGCTGTAACTTGTGTGGCTCGGCGCGACTTTTTGGGCCCCTAGTGTGATTTCCAAGGGCAGTCCCGCGACGTTTTTGAGTCTAAGTGCAATTTTTGGTCCCTGTCTTCGTTTGTTGGGATGCCTATCGCGAATTTTAGTGGCCTCGACACGTCTTTTGGGGCCCAACACGCTTTGGTTCCTTTTGGAGCAATTGCTTGAACCCTGGTGATTTTCCATGTCCAGACTGTTTTTCATTGCCCCGGCTTCATTTATTGGGTGTTCCCGATGATACCTTTTGGGCCCCGGTGCGACCTGTCGAGCACTTAGCGTGATTTTCAGGGGCCCGAGCGCGACTTTTTGGTACCTTCAGGCCCAGCGTGATTTTCAGTGAACCGGCCCAATCTTTTAGAGTCCCGTTGTGACTTTCAAGAACTCCGGGACGACTTTTTCGGCCGCCAGCGTGATTTTCTGGGCCCATGCGCGTTCTTCTGAGGCCCCAGCATGATTTTCAGGGGCCCAGGCTGTCTTCCTTCGGCCCCCATCGTGATTTGCAAGGACCACGACGGGACGTTTTTATGCTCCCAGCATGATTTTAGAGGGTCCCTGTCCAACTTTTTTGTAGCCCCAGCGTGATTATCAGGGGCCCCGCCCCGATCTTTTGGAACCCAGCGTGATTTTGAGGGCCTGGCCAGTGTTTTTCGGGCCCAGCGTCGTTTTCTTGGGGCCCGACATGATTTCCGGCCTTTTTGGCCCCCAGCGTGATTTCCAGGGGCCCGACCAGACCTTTTAAGGCCTTAGCGTGATTTTCTGGTGCGCTGCCGCAACTTATCGGAGTCCCGGCGCCACTTTTTGGAAGCCTAGCGGTATTTTCAGGGGCCCGGTCCCACATTTTGGAACCCTAAGCGTCATTTTTAAGGTACCGGAACGATTTTGTAGGCCCTCAATGTGATTTTCAGGGGTCTTGGTGGGATTTTGTGAGCCCCAGCTTCATTTTCAGGGACCCCTGCGAGTCTTTTTGGGGCCCCCAAAGTTATTTGTATGGGCTCCGGTGCGATTGTTGGGGACAGCAGCAGGATATTTTTGGGAGCCTGGCGCTATTTTTCCGAATCTCAGCGCGATTATTGGGGACCCACAACCTCTCATGGGGAGGGGGCCTGCTCCAATGCCGCCCCCCCCTTCGGTACGCCACTGCGCATGCCCCAATTATTTTATAGCTTAACAATGGCGTATATGGAGTGCATCGCACACAATCGACTTTCCTATGTCCATTTAACTGCCTGTACCACAAGTAGTGTTCAGAAATATACACCCTGCAATTGGCCTAAATTCAACCACTTATCTTCTGGGTTCTTAAATCTCCGCCTGAACGCAAACATCACTATACGATGAAAAGCCTTGATAGTAGTCTCCGTTCTACTTCGGTATTTTAGTACTTTTAATCCAAATGTCTTCATTAAATAGATTCTGGGATCAGAGCCTTTGCTAAGCAGAGATTGTTACATAACCATGAGCCCACCATCTTACCGAACCATTTCTGTTGAACGACATAATTTGAATTCAAAGTTTAACGTGCTGTCAATGCCACTACATAGTTGCTCAGCTGAAGATCCACTCGGGTCGGTTGCCATGCTCGTCATGTGCCTTCTCAGGTCACATGACAAACATCACTCGTTACTGTCACATCATCACTCTTCATATCACTCCTCATGTGACCTTATCAGGTTGCATCACGAACGCCTAATCCTCTCGGGGGCTTCTGGGATTCTGAGAGGCGTTCTCGCACTTGAAGTTGATATAATAGGGTGTGGACTTCATTATTGTATCTATGCTACCATAATAAATTATGGAAATAAGTATTTCGTTATGTTGGATGCCAGCATCGATAATACCCAGTCATCTCACTCAAAAGGTTGGATATCGAAGTGCTGTGCCAAACTGTGGAAATCCATTGAAATGTGGAACTTTTACGTTATATTCCATACTACAGTCACGCAATGGAGGTATCGTGGCAGTAATTGGCATGCATCAATAATAAAAATACATGTAAATGTTGAAGTGTATGGCAGCTAAGGCCAAGGCCATATATTATACATGGCTATGTAATATTAAGGAACTTGCACTTGCAAATTTTTTGTCTTACCTTCATTGTGTTACGTTACTGCCTTCAGCCTGTATAATTTTCTACTGTAGGAAATACAAATGAAATATGTAGGCAATATTATTGAAGTCGATGTTAAATATTTTAGCAATCAAACAACCACAGGGAAACTCTGGTAAGAATGTATTTTGGTACTGGCTGGCACATTATCTGCTTCATGGTCTCTTCATAACATAATATAATGTGTGAATATCCATACATATGTTGCATTACATCAACTCCTGAATTAGTTGCGTTGTTGTAAGGTCATGTCCAAGTGTGCATGACTTAATTATGAAGTGCTACGATGTGATATGTGCAGCTTTTACTTAGTTATGGATTGCAGGGAGGTTATCACATATTCAAATGTGTGCATGCAGCATTTTATGAAATTTCAATGTCTCAAAAGTGGGAGGGCCAGCTACCATTGTTGACCCCCCCCCACGCTTTGGAAAGTGGGTGGGCCATGGCCCCTTTCCCCCTGTTCCTACGCCTACGCTGCCATACATACGTACATTTGTCCTACCATACATTTGTCTTAACGTACATTTGTCCTAGATTGGTCTAGTTCCCTAGGAACTCAATTGCTCCTGTGTATGTATGTATGTATGTATGTAATCCTTCTTTGATCTTCGCCGGGCCGGGGGGGGATGGCTCTGGAAAGCCCAGGCATTGGTTTGTCTGTGATTATTGGCCGAATGAGTAGATGCAGAGGCGCGAAATTTGCAGTACCTTCTATCTGCGTTTTGCACAAAGTTCAGATTAGTCACCAAAGTGCATTAACTTCGGACTGGTCAGAGATGTTCCAAAATATTCAAAATGTCGCCATTCTGAGTAGTTGCAGCATATCAACACGGTACTCAGATCACGCTGTTTCTTCATTAAAAAACGAATACATTGTAACGATGTTAAAGTTAATGCGAACATGCAAGCCTCTGGAATGCCAACAATGCATCTCAAGACCGCGCGCGGCACGTGCCCGGACGGGCGCACCTATGACGGACTGTCTGAGAATGTGGCCCCGTTCAAAATCACTCCTAATATGTCCCGACGCCGACTCTGGCCCGTCGTCCGCCGCGTGACGTGGTCGCCACCGACCGGGAACCTCCGTGACCCTGCGGGTTGCCATGCCGACAGCCCCACCCCCGGCGATAATTTCGTCTGCACGGAGCCAATGCCAAGCTCATCGGTGCACGCGAACGTGACCTGTTGACCCCTCCCGCGCCGCTCCGATGATGGCCGCTGCACAAGCGAGCCAATCCTAACCCGGTTCACTTTTGGGTTGGCGCGTCATGTCGAGCTAACCAATGGGGGCACCGCTTGTACCTAGATGATGTATTTGCGTAGGTAGTGCCATGTTTATATATATGTGTGTATGGAGGAAATAAAGAGAGAAGCCCCTGAGATCGTCAGACAGAGGGTCCTATAGAGAACGAGCGTTTTTCTTGTCAAGCGAGCGTTCACCCCGTCGTCCTCACGTATCGTTGTATTCCGGGGTTTTAAATATCGCATACGCTTGGTTCAACTAGTCTACACACGGCCAGGGAAGAAACTACTCTATAAAATCCACTCTCTCGAAATTTTAACTAAGGTTACAATTGTACCTACTGAACGGTGGTCAATTCAATTTCCGCGTCTTATCATATAATTGAGTGGATATTCTTTAAAACTGGAGATTCTTTCATCCGAACGCTATTTTCTAACCTCGGCAAAGGTTACTGAATTTTAATTTAGTTTACTTCTGTTGGTTTCCGGGGGAAGACGCTATGGCCCCCCTTTTAAGCACTTCGGGGGGGGGCATGGCCGGAATGTCCCCTCCCCGGATCCGCTATGAATGACCAACCAAAGACCTGAGATGCATCTCCACGTGTGGACTGACGTTATTCGACCTGATTCGACTTTTCGATATAACTGGACTTTCCATCAGCATACACATAGGCCAAATAATTATGTCAAGTTATTCATAGTATCAGAAGTGAATTCGTATCATATGTACATACCAGCATATAAGCAATTAAGTGTAGGTATCAAAAGTGTATTTGTGCAAATGTGAAAGCCCTGAACTGTTCCATCGCTTATTGAACTGTAGCGGTGCAATCTGCCTAAGTGTATGATGGAGGTTGAACACAATTCAATGAGATTAACCTGAAATATGTGTGGCGTCAATAACAAAAAATCACGAAACACATTACTTCCCAACCATAGAACGAACTGCATGCGCCAGTCCATCTACTGGCCACAGTGGCATCGCCAGGAAATTCTTCCAGGGGGCAATGTTGACAGGGGGCCTCCTGCTCCCCGAAAGGGACGGGCGCACAACACAGTGGCCCCGAACAATAGGAGGCCACTGTGTTATGGCCTCCTATTGTATTTTAGGCTCTTACTATGGAAAACATGATTTCATGTTGACGTCTTGTTCGTTCCTGGCATGTTGCATCATTTACGCAAAACGTAATAGCAAAAATCTTCTTTTTTTTCGCTGAAAACTGAGCCATACCAGGGCATACATAAGTAATATGTGGATAAATACCTAAGTGCCAAAACAAACCAATATCTTACTCGACCAGAAGAATCTTCCCGCTGGCCTCTAGACTGCAGCGAGCTGGCGAGGCTGGTGCTAAGCATATCTTAAAGATATCTCCCATTGATCAACCCACTTCTGTTTCATTTTATTGTTGTAGGCACTTCGGCCTGCTCAGGCCATTTCGTGCCGTGAGTAGAATGAATCCAAATGTATGTTATGACAGTTAGTCTTGAAACAAGTCGGTTTTTCGGAGAAAAATGAAAAGTAGATTGATGAGGAAAGGATGCTGATCTCCTAATAGTGTGGGTAAATAAAAGGGGATGTTGTGTGTACGGCAGTAGTTGGTAAGTGTTTTTCTATGGTCATGGTAACGTTGACAGTGTAGGAGAATATGTGAAACTGTAAGATGAGTGTTGCATGATGGGCATGAAGGTCGAGGTGAGCAGTGTAAATATATCGATGGGTGAGAAAAGTGTGACCTATGCGGAGCCGCGATATAACTTTTCCTCCTGTCTGTTTTTTTTTATATGATGTGGTCCAGTTTTCGATGACGGGTTTGATGAGACATAATTGTGTGTAGTTTGTGCTTTCAGTCCATTGTTGGTTCCAAAAATGTCAAAATGTTTTGTCGTATTGTTGATTTGATGGCATAAAAATGTGGTGGGATTTCTGTGATGTGTGGTAATTGTAATGATTGTTTTGCGAAATGATCTGCTTCCTCGTTTCCTGGGATGCCACAGTGGCTGGGCACCCACAGGAAACGGACCTTCGTGCCCATCAGATGAAGTGTTTCAAGTGTGTCATAAATGGAAATATGGCAATGGTGCGAAAAGGAAAGTGAAGAAAGAGATTGAAGAACCGATTATGAGACGGAACAAATGACGACATGGCGCATGTAGTGACAAATTGAACGGTTGCGGACATTGCGAAGGGCAGTGACAATGCCGTGCAATTTGGCGATGAAAATGGAGGTCCCGTTTGGCAAGCGATGTTGTTTTGTGTATGTACCAGAAACAATGGCATTTCCTGTGCAATTTGCGTCTTTGGATCCGTCGGTGAAAACAAAAGGAAAATGGCGATAACGAGAGCGAAACTGGTGGAATTTTTGTTTGGCGTATTCTGGACAAAGCTGTAATTTTGGAGTGGTAGTGAGATAGAAAATATGTCTTTCGGTCATCTGCCACAGTGGTGTAGTTGGTGGAGAAAGAGCAGTAATATGTGGAATGTTGTATTGGAGTTGTGAAGAAAATGTTTTAATGCGTGAAGCTATGGTAAGTCCGGTTCGCTTTTCGGCGGGACATAAATATTCGTGATGTAGATTCGGGAGAATTTGTAAAGATGCGTGTGTGGGGTGGTGTTCGCTAAATTGAATTTTTGCGGCATACCTGAGTGTTTGTTCAATTCTTCGGAGAGCTAATGGTGGAATTCCTGATTCGATTTGTAAAGAAGTAATGGGAGACGTGGTCATTGTACCGAGTGCTAAACGCATGCATTTATTTTGTATGGTGTTCAAAAGTTTCAAAGCGGAGGTACTGGCACCGGCGTAGACTAGCGACCCATATTATATGATGGGAAGAACTAAGGATTTGTAGAGATGTAAAAGCGTATGACGATCGGCTCCGAATCAGGAAGAAGTAATACAGCGAAATAAATTGAGTCGGTGAAAACATTTGGTCTGAACGTGTTTGATGTGTTGATACATGGATAGCCTACGATCAAAAATAATGCCTAGAAATTTAAATGAATTTACAAAAGGTATGTTGAGTGTACCGAGGTGAAGCGGTGTGTCTGGGTTCGGGCAGGGTGTCGATTTGCTAAATATCAGTGTTGCAGATTTTGGGGCCGAAAAAAGGAAGCCATACTTTAGGGACCATTCGTGTACTCGGTCAATTGCGTTTTGTAATCGAATTAAACAATGTTAATAATTTTTGCCATAGCACCAAATCGCACCATCGTCTGCAAATAGCGAGTATGATAGATTGGCAGGCATGTTATCGAAAATATAATTAATGATGATGTTAAATAATACTGGTGAAATACAACTCCCCTGTGGTAATCCGTTCTGAAGAAAACGTGGATCGGAGATGGCTGACCGGCACCTGATATGGAATGGACGAAAACCAGATAAAACAACCTACTAAATAAGGTGCTAAGTGTCCTTTGATGCCGAGTTGCTGAATTTGGAAAAGTGATGCCGGTTTGAAAACCATATCGTATGCTTTGCTTATGTCTAAAAATACTGCTACAGTGTGTTCATGTTTTTTGTAGCCTAGGCGGATGTCTGTCTCTAATCTAATAAGGTGATCTATGGTGCTGCGTCATCGCCGAAAACCGCATTGAATGGGAGATTGTCACAGACCTTCACCTTCGGATCCTGTATTCACACTCCCCTATGACACGACACGCCGCCGAGCCACCCCCGGCGGCCCGGGTCACGTGACTCAGCCCGGCGGCGGCCCAACAACAGACACCAAAGTCTGACACTTTCCCCTCTGATCCAAATTGCGAGGGTAATCGCAATTGAACAAAAAAAAAACGGGTTTCAGCTCAGTATATACACCGCGTTTGAAGCAAAGAACGCTGAACGGCTACCCTGACCCCACCTATGTCGCCGTACCAAGTAAGTACCATGTATCTTCTGTACAAACGTCAAGTCTGGCACTGAACAAGTGATACCCGCGGCCGCAATGCGCAACAATACTCGCACCTTGCACTGAAAACGTGAAACGTGTCACACAATTACACATCACGATCGCGCACAACTTTTACATTTTTCACATGGGTGCGTCGAAGTTTTCCACCTTTTTCAACAAAATCTAAGTGCCGTCGACCTCGTAAGGCGACTACAACATAAGGTACTATCCAAGGATAATCCAACTTGGATCGAGCGGAAAAGTTCCTGTACAACAACCTGTCACCGACTTTGATCGCTGGCTCTGCAACTATGTGCCGCCTGTCATACTGCTGTTTGTATCGGCTAGCGCTCTGGGCGCGCTGCTGCTGCGCCTGTTGAAGCACATTGGACAGGAGACGGAGCTTCTCATGAACATAATCGTGTGAGTATTGGTTCCTGGGGGCAGCTGCTAGTTTCGACAATGGGGTGTGGGGGTAGCGGAGAAAATAAATGAAGAATGGAGAAAAACCGGTCGAATCGAATACTTCATTGTTCAGCGAGAAAACTATACCGGGTAGCTTCTGCACCCAGTCAGTGCCCCTGGAGTCTGACATCGCCCGTAGGCGGCGTTTAATGTCAAAGTGTTTTCTTTCGACCTTGCCGACGGCTTCGTGGTGATACCCCACGCTCGCCCGCGTCTGAATACCGAAATGCTCGCAAAGCGCCGTGACCTGGGCATTTTTCACGAGGTTTGAGCCCGCATCGCTCTCGAGGTTTTCTGGGGCACCATAGGTCAAAAAGTGGGCGCTTAACACTTCGACGACTTCTTCTGCGTTACCTGTGTCAAGCGGGTAGCAAGACAGAAACCCTGAAAATTTGTCAACACACGTAAGCACCAGTGACCTATTCGTCACCTGACTTCTTGGCATATTTACAATGTCAATTACGAGCGTCTCGTTAGGCCAGTTTGCCGGCTGAGGCAGCAGGGGAGCATTGCGGATACGAGTACTTTTTCTCTGTTCGCATCTTTCGCAGGTATGGACGTAGTCTTCGCATCCTGCCTTTATGCCCGGGTACCAAGCGTGCCGACTGATCAGCTCGTACATTTTCTCAGGGCCACCATGGGCGTGGTGTGTGGTGTCGTGGTGAGCATGAAACAGCTCATATCACACTCGAAGCGCCAGCCGTGGGATCTGAAGGGCCGACTGCAGGACATGGAGCGGCACATGATCGAAAAGAGCAGCCAGCACGATGAGGTGATGCAGCAGCTGTTGCTCACACATGAGCGTGTCTCCAGGATGGAGGCTGAGAAGAAAGTTCTGGAGGTGGGCGTTAAGCAGGAGGTGGTGCGTATCGGCGAGATGCAGTCAGAGGTGGAGCGTCTCCGGTCCGACCTGCGACGAGCTGAGGACCAGTCAGCCGAGCAGCGACGCCAGTTGAACAATCAGCTGTCCGACCTGCAGGCGCAGCTGTCGACCAGTGAGGCGGCGAAAGCCGCGCTGGAGCGTCAGATTCGCTCGCTGGAGGCCGAGCTCAGCTGCAAGACTGACGAGACGGCGGCGCTGATGACGTCCGTCGGTCAGCTGACGGCCGCGCAGGCCACCGTCGCCGCCCAGCTGACGGCCGCTCAGCTGATTGCCGTGCGGCAGGAGCTGGAGGCCCAGCTGGCGCAGCGCGACGCCACCGTGGCCGAGCTGGAGGCCAAGTCCAGCGCCGAGGAGACACTGCGCCGCCGGCTGCACAACCAGGTGCAAGAGCTGAAGGGCAACATCCGCGTGTTCTGCCGCGTCAGGCCCCTTCTCGGAGAGGAAATCCCTCTTGCTGCCGGAAGCATCCAGCACATCCAGTTTACAGATGAACACTCTATGGAAGTCGGCAAGACAGAGACGGATGACCGGCGTGAAACAATGAGCGGTCGCCGCCGGGAAGAAGGCGACGGAAAGACCACCTTCACCTTCGACCGCGTCTTCCCGCCGAACTCCGAGCAGGCGCAGGTGTTTGACGAGATCTCCCAGCTGATCCAGTCTGCGCTGGACGGCTACAACGTATGTGTGTTTGCTTACGGCCGGACCGGGTCGGGGAAAACGTACACCATGGAGGGTGGCTGCGACGGCGATGCGGAGGGCGTGATACCGCGCGCCGTCCGGCAGATATTTGAGGCGTGTGACGCCCTGACGGAGAAGGGCTGGACGTACTCTCTGGAGGCCAGCTTTCTGGAGATCTACAACGAGACTATCCGAGATTTGTTACATGTGGGCAGGGACAAACTGGCCTACGACATCCGCACGATGGAGATAAAAGCATCGACCAAGAATAAAGAGATGTACGTCACTAATTTAAAGGTGGTGCCGCTGTCTAGCCAGGAGGCCGTGGCTGAGCTGCTGGACCAAGCTCGACGGGCGCGCGCCGTAGCTGCCACCATGTCACAGACCTTCACCTTCGGATCCTGTATTCACACACCCCTATGACACGACACGCCGCCGAGCCACCCCCGGCGGCCCGGGTCACGTGACTCAGCCCGGCGGCGGCCCAACAACAGACACCAAAGTCTGACAGAGATAGAAGAGAATTTGTTTCCAGGTGGCAGGTCAGTCTTTTTATCATAATACGTTCAAAGAGTTTTCCAAGACAACTGGTGCGAGCAATGGGTCGGAAATTGTTGGGGTCGCTGTGATCTTTGCCGGGTTTTGGTATCGGAATGATGGTGGCTTCTTTCCAAGATTCGGGAAAAATATGACCTGACCATAATGAATTAAATGTTCGTAAGATGAAATGTTTCGTGTGGTCGGATAAGTGTGTAAAAAAGGAATAATGTAGATTGTCGGGCCCTACAGAAGTGTTACCGGCGGAGGAAATTGCATCTTCTAGTTCCGAAATTTGAAAAGGAGCATTGTATGTTTCAGTGTTGTCAGAATCGAATTGTGTTAAATCGGTATGAAAAGCGTGTTGTGCATTTTGTAAGAATTCCGGTCTGTAGTTGTTGTCAGAGCTATTGTGGGCCATGGTGTCTGCTATTGTATTTAGGGGGACGAGTGGTCTAGGGGTAAGATGCTAGTCTCGCAATCTAAAGATTGTGGGTTCGAATCTCACCTGTCGCTACTCTTCGCCCGCGACCAATCGGCGTGAGAGATTGGCGACGCTATATGACTCAACGGTCGACGTGTCGTAAAACCAATAACCAACCAACCAACTATTGTATTTACTATTGTTTGTGGGTCTGTAATGGTGATATTCTGGATTTTGAGGGCCGGGAGTGATTTAAATGGGATACGTCCGGACAATCGGCAGATTAATTGCCAGATTTGGCTTAAAGGAGTTTCAAAGGTGAGTTGTTGTAAATATGATGACCATGAACACCGCCTAGCATCGCGTATGATGCGGCGGGTTCGGGCTCGTTCACGGTTTCGGTGAAGTAAATTGTGTGAATCGGGATGTCTGAGATATTTTCGAAATGCTCTATTTCTAATTGCGATGGCCTATGCTACTTCCGGACACCACCATGGAACTGGAATTCTTTTTGTAAAAGGTTTGGTGAGTGGAATTGTAGTAGATACTGCTTCAAAAAGCGTATTTGTAATTAAGTTGATGTTTTCGACGGGAGAAATGTTGGAGTTGTATTGAATTTGTGGAAGTTCCTGAAATGTTGTCCAATCAGCTTTCGAAATTTTCCAGCGTGGGATAAAACTGGGTGTGGTATCGGTCGCAGTTGAAAAGTGGGTATCAATTTTATGGGGTAGTGATCGCCGTCATGAATGTCTGTTTCTATGGTCCAATCGAAATCGCTGGCCAGAGTTGGAGAGCAGATTGTCAAATCTATTGCAGCTTCTGTGTTGTGTCCGAGGTGAAAAAATGTTGGCTCTCCAGTGTTAAGTAGTACTAAATTGTGTCGGTCTAAAATGTGTTGGATAATGCGTCCGCTAGTGTCTGGGCGTGTACATTTGTTATCCCACGTTGGGCTATGAGCGTTGAAATCGCCAAGTAAGATGAACGGGTTTTTGAAATTTGTGATGAGGTTTTCTAATTGTGTCAAAATGTTTGTGTTGTCTGTAGACGGTGGAATGTATAGTGAGCATACATCTATATTTCGACCATGTAAACGTAATTTACAAGCTACGGCTTGTAAGGATGAATGAAGTGTAATTTGTGCATGTGTGTAATCATTGTTAATATAAAGGGTTGTACCACCACTGCGGTGTGATCCACGGACCTCATCGTGGCGGTATAGCGAATAATTGAAAATATTTAAATTATATGTATCTGTAGGGCTCCGAAGTGTAGGGCTCCGAAGTGTAGGCTCCGATCCAAGACTCTCTGGGCTTCAGCTCCTGTATTGCTTCTCCATCATGAAACCGGTCACGGCCGGTCACAGCCGGACAGCGCACCGCACCGACCACCTCGCGCCATCGCGTCCCGAGCCCGAACCCCGGCCCCTCCGCCAAGGCGACAGAGGTCACCACCGGATGGCCCCCGGGCGCGCCGCCGCAGAGGCACACCCAGTGCGGCAGCACCCGCGCCAACACGCGGCGCCCGCTGCACCGCCGGCCGCACCCACACCGCTGCTGGTGCCCTTGTGCGAGCCGGGTCCTTATGCCGCATACCGCCGGACACGGGCGGAGGCAGGCGAGACACATCCCCCTTACATATCGATAGGCAAAAACCAGGTTTCTTGAAGTGCGATGAGAATCGGAGTTAAGATGCTAAAAAAGCCTTTCATTTCCGCCCATTTGGAAATCAAACCACGGCAGTTCCATTGTATAAATATGGACAATTGTGAAAAGAAAGTTCATATTTGTCGGCACCTTTTGGTGCCTGGCGCAGCCACGATGATTGCAACTCGGGCGGGCATGTTGGTTGAGTACGTACGCCGGCGGTTGACCCGCCTGAGCCGTCCGACCGACCGGTGACCTTGGCAAGGTCACGGCGGCGGGCCACTGCCGCGGGGGATGCCCGCCCGTTGGAATGTGTCGGTCGGGTCACGTGGATGCTGGCCGGCGCTGTGCACGCAGGGCCCGATCGGCGGCCCGCTGATGGTGAACGACAATTTGCTCCCGCAGCGGAATGACTGCGGGGACTATCGCTCCTCCCTGGAGTGGTCCGCTTGTTGGGAGCCGGAGTGGTCTGTGTGTTGGGAGCCCGGGTGGTTTGTGTCGGTGTGGTCAGTGGTGTAAGTTTTTTTAGTGGAGCTAAACCGGGAATCATGTCAGTGTGAATCGAGGTAGAAGTAGTGTTGACGCGACGTGTGGGGGAGCAACGGTGGCCGCCTGGGCATGAGTTTTTGTTGACGGGGAGGTGGCTCCGACAGACCGTCGGGCCTGGGGGTATGACACCCCGGTCATGGCCTTGACAGCGCAGACCTCCTTCTCCTTGCGCCAAACTGGGCAGAGGGGTGATGTGGGCAGGTGATCGGATGCGTTGCATTTGAGGCAGTGGGCAGGTTTGGAGCAGGTGGATTCGGGATGAGGTGGTTCGCCGCACTTGGGGCAGCGTGCTGTTTGGCGGCATGTCTTACTGCCATGGCCGAAGCGCTGACAGTTAAAACAGCGGAGATAATTGGGGATAAAGACACGGACTGGGTATCGAAGGTAGCCGGCGAGGAGTGTCTTGGGAAAAGTTGTAGAGTTGAAGGTAAGGACTAGGAGACTCGTGTCACGTTTCTGGCCATCTTTAAAGGATGTGATGCGGCGGACGTGGGTCACCCCCTCCGGCCTGAGCTCCGCCTGAATATCTTCCTCAGACATGAAGCGGAGCTCCAGCGCGAAGACGGTGCCCTTGGTGGAGTTGCGGTTGGAGTGGAGTGAAATGGTCACGGATTTACCACAAAATGTGGTGGTACGGAGGAGGGCTTTGGTCTGGGCTCGGGTTTGGGTTTTGATGACGAGGGTTCCGTTGGCTGGGGCTTCAATGTCAGGATTGGCTAAGGAACAAATGACGAGGAGTTGCTTGGTTGGCCAGAAAAAGACACTATGGCCCCCATTTTAAGCGCTTCGGGGGGGGCGTGGCCGGAATGGCCCCTCCCTGGATCCGCCAGTGAACATGACCATGAATGACCAACCAAAGACCTGAGATGCCTCCCCCCATGAGACCAAAGTGCCCTTTTGACCGAAAAGTGCCCTCTTGGCCGGAATGTCCCAAATTTAGCCCCAAAATCAACTGCCTTATGTGCCCCGCCTGTGCCAAAGGTGCCCTTTGGGCCCAAAACTGCCCTTCTGGCCTAAAAATGACATTCCCTGCGCCATTTCCTGTCCTATGCCTGTCCTAATTAGGTGCCCTTTTGA
This sequence comes from Ashinkailepas kermadecensis, assembly GCA_034440615.1. NCBI lineage: Eukaryota > Metazoa > Arthropoda > Thecostraca > Neolepadidae > Ashinkailepas > Ashinkailepas kermadecensis. The sequence continues at coordinate 3,227 of JAOTOM010003346.1, read as the reverse complement.
TCTAAAAGTGCCCTCGCCTTCACGCCACCCCCCCGGTCAACAAACCTTCCAGTGTGCCCCGGGCCGCAAAGTGCCCTTTTGGAGCCGGCCAAGTGCCCTTTTCGGTCCGGGCCCCCCATGGAAAAATCCTGGGTGCGCGCCTGGGACTCATAGGCGCACCGGAGGGGGGGCCCAGGGGGCCCGGGCCCCCCTCCATGAGACCAAAGTGCCCTTCATTTTGACCGAAAAGTGCCCTCTTGGCCGGAATGTCCCAAATTTAGCCCCAAAATCTCCTGCCTTATGTGCCCCGCCTGTGCCAAAGGTGCCCTTTGGGCCAAAAACTGCCCTTTTGGCCTAAAAATGACATTCCCCTGTGCCCTTTCCTGTCCTATGCCTGTCCCAATTAGGTGCCCTTTGGATCTAAAAGTGCCCTCGCCTTCACGCCCCCCCTCCCGGTCAACAAACCTTCCAGTGTGCCCCGGGCCGCAAAGTGCCCTTTTGGAGCCGGCCAAGTGCCCTTTTCGGTCCGGGCCCCCCCCCATGGAAAAATCCTGGTTGCGCGCCTGTGTGGACTTACCTTATTCGACCTGATTCGACTTTTCGATATAATTATACTTTCAATCAGCATACACATAGGCCAAGTAATTATGTCAATTTATGCATATTGTCATAAGTGAATTCGTATCATATGTACATATCAGCATAAGCAATTAAGTGTTGGTATCAAAAGTGTATTTGGGCAAATGTGAAAATCCTGATCTGTTCCATCGCTCCTTGAACTGTAGCGGTGCAATCTGCCTAAGTGTATGATGGAGGTTGAACACATTTCAATGAGATTAAACTGAAATATTTGTTGCGTCAATAAGACAAATTCACGAAACACATTACTACCCAACCATAGAACGCACTACACGCGTCCGTCCATCTGCTGGCCACGACATACTAACGACCCATTATCCAACTGAACGACCAGTGTTACAATGCGTGGAATTGATCACGACAGCCGCTATTCTCCCTGCTCCGCACCGGTCATGATTAAAAATATATTTATCTTATAAACCCACATCGTGCTGTCTTTCCTATGAGCCACAAACCCAGCTTTGCTCACACCTATATACGCGTCACCGACTAAATCCTTGGGCCACGCCGAACACCCCGCGCCAAGCCGCCCCTGAAGCCGCCTGTGGATGTGCCAGTTGCTGCGGCGAATGTAAACACAATTGGACTGCGCGGACGGTCGTCGCCGATAGCGGTGCAAAGCGTCCGATACTGTCTCCTGGGCCCGCTGTGTTTGATCACCAGGACTGCATCTTCGCGGAAACGGGCCTGTGTCCGCTCGGCTTCTCTCGGCCACAGGTGATCTTGCACTTCGTGCCGCCTGGATACGAGGCAGAACAAAACGGCTGGTGCTGAGGCGCTCATTCCGGTCCCGACTTCCACTGTTCGCAGGAATGCGTCGAGCAACCTGCGTAGCGCTGGGCCTGGCGCTGCTCGTGACCTTGACCGAGGGTCAGTATACGCCGACCTGGGACTCGCTGGACAGCCGCCCGCTGCCCGACTGGTACGACGACGCCAAGATCGGCATCTTCCTGCACTGGGGCGTGTTCTCTGTGCCCAGCTTCGGCGACGAGTGGTTCTGGACACGGTGGCGCGATCCGTTCGACCCCGACCACGCTATGTACGCCGAGTTCATGGCGGCCAACTACCGGCCCGACTGGACGTACCAGGACTTTGCGGCGCAGTTTGGCGCGCAACTGTTCGAGCCGAACCAGTGGCTCGAGCTCTGACAACAACTAGCTCTGACAAGAACCAGCTCTGACAACAACTACAGACCGGAATTCTTACAAAATGCACAACACGCTTTTCATACCGATTTAACACAATTCGATTCTGACAACACTGAAACATACAATGCTCCTTTTCAAATTTCGGAACTAGAAGATGCAATTTCCTCCGCCGGTAACACTTCTGTAGGGCCCGACAATCTACATTATTCCTTTTTTACACACTTATCCGACCACACGAAACATTTCATCTTACGAACATTTAATTCATTATGGTCAGGTCATATTTTTCCCGAATCTTGGAAAGAAGCCACCATCATTCCGATACCAAAACCCGGCAAAGATCACAGCGACCCCAACAATTTCCGACCCATTGCTCGCACCAGTTGTCTTGGAAAACTCTTTGAACGTATTATGATAAAAAGACTGACCTGCCACCTGGAAACAAATTCTCTTCTATCTCTGTCAGACTTTGGTGTCTGTTGTTGGGCCGCCGCCGGGCTGAGTCACGTGACCCGGGCCGCCGGGGGTGGCTCGGCGGCGTGTCGTGTCATAGGGGTGTGTGAATACAGGATCCGAAGGTGAAGGTCTGTGACATGGTGGCAGCTACGGCGCGCGCCCGTCGAGCTTGGTCCAGCAGCTCAGCCACGGCCTCCTGGCTAGACAGCGGCACCACCTTTAAATTAGTGACGTACATCTCTTTATTCTTGGTCGATGCTTTTATCTCCATCGTGCGGATGTCGTAGGCCAGTTTGTCCCTGCCCACATGTAACAAATCTCGGATAGTCTCGTTGTAGATCTCCAGAAAGCTGGCCTCCAGAGAGTACGTCCAGCCCTTCTCCGTCAGGGCGTCACACGCCTCAAATATCTGCCGGACGGCGCGCGGTATCACGCCCTCCGCATCGCCGTCGCAGCCACCCTCCATGGTGTACGTTTTCCCCGACCCGGTCCGGCCGTAAGCAAACACACATACGTTGTAGCCGTCCAGCGCAGACTGGATCAGCTGGGAGATCTCGTCAAACACCTGCGCCTGCTCGGAGTTCGGCGGGAAGACGCGGTCGAAGGTGAAGGTGGTCTTTCCGTCGCCTTCTTCCCGGCGGCGACCGCTCATTGTTTCACGCCGGTCATCCGTCTCTGGAGGAGCTGGAGGCCCAGCTGGCGCAGCGCGACGCCACCGTGGCCGAGCTGGAGGCCAAGTCCAGCGCCGAGGAGACACTGCGCCGCCGGCTGCACAACCAGGTGCAAGAGCTGAAGGGCAACATCCGCGTGTTCTGCCGCGTCAGGCCCCTTCTCGGAGAGGAAATCCCTCTTGCTGCCGGAAGCATCCAGCACATCCAGTTTACAGATGAACACTCTATGGAAGTCGGCAAGACAGAGACGGATGACCGGCGTGAAACAATGAGCGGTCGCCGCCGGGAAGAAGGCGACGGAAAGACCACCTTCACCTTCGACCGCGTCTTCCCG